>JAKZAN010000214.1:0-70588 GCA_023053545.1 Lepidurus packardi
CCCAACCCCAACCCCAACCCCAACCCCAACCCCAACCCCAACCCCAACCCCAACCCCAACCCCAACCCCAACCCCAACCCCAACCCCAACCCCAACCCCAACCCCAACCCCAACCCCAACCCCAACCCCAACCCCAACCCCAACCCCAACCCCAACCCCAACCCCAACCCCAACCCCAACCCCAACCCCAACCCCAACCCCAACCCCAACCCCAACCCCAACCCCAACCCCCAATCCAGTCGAGATCGAGAAGGATGTCTGATGTTCATACTTCATAGAGAGTAAGGGAAGCTGGGAACGGTTTCAGGCACGCATATGATCTAACGGCTAGTTGATTAAAGTCTCCAGACTCTATTTTTTTCTTTATTACTTCAAGAATGCAGTCCAATATCCTGAAATATCACAATAATGTTATACTTACTCAAACAACATCAATTACCTAATCCATATAATTACTATAAAAAACATTGCTCATACATTTCTGCTCCTATTAACCTCAGATGAATAAGGGTCCCAGTCCTATGCTCAGAATCACTAATACTCAGCTCTTGAGCAGAGATTTCAAGGGTCACAAAGACAGGAAGTTGCTCTATTTGATGGATTGCATAGCTAGCCCTTCCCAATGGACCAAGATCATCGTACATCTTAACCGCTGGTAGAGCCTCAATAACATAGTCATGACCGGCTGCAGGCTGGACAACTAGTGTGCGGCAATACTCGCAAAAGTAAGCAGAGTCTCCTTGCTTAGTCTCTGTAATCTCTACCATATTTGAGACACACTTTCATCATCATCTGTTTAGAGGAGAATAGCATTTCGGACTGCGGAGTGAGGGCGCTGATCAGAGGAATGCCGGAGCTAACTCACCTGAACCTTGGTAATTCCCAGTCCTATTCATGGTGACATAATTTATACAGAGTAGGAGGAAATCAGGTGACACAAGAGGGTCTGAGGCTGTGTCTAAAGACGATTGAACACTTGTAATGGCTGAGCTTGGGTATAAAAACATGAATGATGGTGATATATGTTGTTAGAGGGGAATCCGACGAATCACTGGAAGCACCACAGTCTGTGTAGTTTGTACAAGAACTGGAGGAAAAGGACTTGTCCTAAATTCGTGCTAATTCTTTGATGGCTAGTTATTGTCTACCTATTTGCTGTGCAGTATAGCTATTATTTTTGCTATAAAGTTGGAAATAATCGAAGCTATCGTATATCCATCTACTAATGAATACTTTAAAAGGACTACCTTCTGGCTTAACTATTGTGTCGGAGAGTTAGATCTCAGTAGTGGTCAGTCATTCACAATAAATTATATAAAACAATAACTAATCCTTAGGCATAATACTCTTCAGACACTAATAACACCAAACGACAGCTACTCCACACTCTATCAACAACCCTACAATCTACACTTACAGCACTTATAACAACAAATCATCAACATGGGACAGGTCGGATGCTTCGGAAAAAACAAAGACTCAATGAAAGTAAATAACATAATCAACCGAGACGCACCTATTCACTATCATTACATGTTCGTAGCTCGACAAGTAACTGGGTTATGATGCAATCGTTGTGTTCGATCTGCTGGATACCAAACAAACAGGAAAACTATAGACGGGTGAAGTCGAGAAATACTGGAAAGGCGCCTACGCTAAGACCAACACCCAGATACTGTTCAGAGAGATCGATTTTAACAATGACTCGTTCATCAGCAAGGAAGAGTGGTTGGCATACTGGGAACTCGTGCTCAGATCGGGATACAGCAAACAGGACGTCGCAGATGCAGTAATCCTAACTTTTTGAGCAATACTTTATTAAAACTGTACTCAGCTGAACATTATTAAAAAAGGGTCGCTACAACTGGAATTCGAGAAGGTGCAGGAGTACAAGCCTGAAGCGCACAGACACAGCGTCATCAATGTTATCATCAAAGACATCAAACCCATACTCTAAAGCTGATCCAACACTCTTTCTTTCTTCTGTTTCTTTTGACTTACTGAGGTTAACCGAAATAAGATTTATGGGCTGTATTTCCACGACTCATCTACCAATTTCCGCAAACTGTCAGTTTTAATCTTATTGGATCACATTTGCATACTACATCCTTGTAAATGAATCCCTCGATTTGTAGTACTGAAAAATAACATATCCCCTCAGCAAATAAGGTTTTTAAAGCCTCTACTCGGCTAATCATTTGGTCGTGAAGTATACGTGCACCCCTGCCAGTGCCACTAGAATCAGCACCCATACCACAAACATTCCTACGCCTCTCCACGCCTTCTTCTATCTCCTCAGGAAGCAGTACAGACAAACACCTAGTCGACTCTCTACAGCCAAGTCTTCATCTCCGCATTTATCACACAATCCAGCCTTTCCACCTTCACCATCGATTCTCACTCTTCCAGATGCCTAGATTACTGCTGCATCTTCATGCTTGTAGAATCCTATGATGGAGCCTGTATACTTGCCGCTGTAGCTTCTGTAATGGTAAATTACCGCACATTCTGGTTTACTATTGCTACCTAAGAGTCTGTTTATGTTGTCTACCTGATATCCCTTACCTTTTTTACCCTGGTGTAGGTCAACGACTTCCAGCCTTAAGTCCAAAATTCTACTAGTCATATCTGCAATCTAATTGATGCTAAGTCCTTAGAAGAGGCTAGTGATCTCCTATCTATACATGGTTGTCAATGAATATATCTATTGGGGAGAAGAAGCGTGTTGGCGAAGAGATGCAATAAGATTGTCGAGTTTTAGAGTAGATATTTTGTCAGTAAGAGCGTGCTATAGAATCTGGGTGTGGCAGAGTAGAATGAACTGGAGTGCTTCCTTTTGGGACTGGGAGTGTAGGTAGTAGCGGGGTTTTTGATGTAGGGGAGGAGGAAGGAGTTATTGCTCTAGGTGAGTGATGGTTTAGACGATATGTGGGTCCCAGTGGGTGTCGGAGAGAGTGGTCTAACGTACTGTGAAGGGGTTTGTATTTTCGTGCGATTCGATCATGGTGTAGGATGTGTGTTTGTATTATGGGTATTTGTATTTTTGAATATACATTTTGATACTGGTACCTATGGCGATATATATCGGGCAAAACTATTAATGGCCTGGAATTTATAGTGATTACTTCTCTGCTGCTTTTGTCAAATACAGTCTAGAAGAAATAAAGGAGAGACATTATTTTTGGAATTCTACTTCAGTAACTACATAATTAGTATGTAGGATCCAGGAGTCAGTCGCGGTCTTCTTTTAAAAATTGTAGATTGGATTAGTAAAAACCCATAAAATTGCCAGACTAATGCCAGCAGACACTCGATGGACCTCGTTTTTTAAACAGAAAAAGCCAGCGTCGTCCCACAGTTAAACCAAACAACACAGACTTCTCTTAGAGGGACGTGCTTTGTGCTGAGGGATTGGATAGTGAATATTAGTTAATGTAACTGATAAGGCTTGCCTGTATAATATTCGTTGAATGAGAATGGGGACTTCCAAAGGAAATAGCATAATTACAGCCAGCCCCAGCTGCCCAGTAGACAAATAATTAAGATATCGACACCTATTCGATGCATCTTTTATAAATATTTATGTGTTCTTAAAAAGTCCACCCTATCATAATCGTATTATTTTCCTCTGTTTACTATTCTAGCCTCTTTTTCTACTCCCAACCCCTCAAATTTAATTAACTCCCACCCATCTACACCCCAATACACTCTATGTTTCCCAATGATCACCCTTGCATAGGGCCATAATGCCAGTACTGTCTCCTCGTCTATCAGTCCTACTCGCAATATTCCAACCCCTGTCTCCCTAAAGCCTATCACCCAAACTATAACCAAATAAACAGCAACAATTATCAACCCTACTACCAATCCACCCAGACATCTCCATCTCATCAATAAAAACACTTTGTCACACACCATCAACAATACACATGCGGGGCCCAAATCTAACAAACAGGCCCCCAGGCCGTCGGTAGTACGCCTGGAATCAACCCTCAAATGTATTCTAATGCGACAGTGGAGGCTTGTTCTAATCAAGCCGGGAGGCGTAAACTCAGACAAGGTATCCCACATGAAAGTCGGTAGACGCTGCCTCATGGAAGGGGAAGAGGGAGAGGTAGGGGTTGCAGAGGCAATAGAAAGGATAAGGGCTAGCGAAGCTCTAGTCGGGAAAGTTCAAGAGAGCATTAAAGCAAGGACACCGATAAAAAGTTCTAGAAAAGTTCAAAGTGGGAAAATGAACTGCGATAAATTCAGAGTTGTGGATTGAAAAACTAGTAATGCGCAGTTAGCCTGTTGGAACACTTCGGGGGAAACGTCAAGGAAGTTATTATGAGGTTGGTAGAAGCATAAGAACCCATGGAAAATAGATTCCTCGACAAGTTCAATACGATGTTTAAGATTCTCAGGAATCTGCCTGTGAGTCGTAACGTTGGAGACTGGAAACTAATCCAGGTCGTGTGGAGAAGTAAGGGATCTCTGGGCGAGGCGATCGAGATCCTCTAGAAAATTGGATAGGTCTTCACAAAGGCCAACCAAAATAAGGAAGAGATGGAAATCAATATCCAGTAGCCGAAGGAAGTCAAGTATATCGATAGCATTGAGAAAATACCCGAAAACTCACTGTTCCTAGTGGACGGTTTCAATGTGGTGAACTCATGTAAGAAACTCAGAAGGCTCCTGCTGATGGAGGATATTCCATACTACCAGCAAGAAGCTCTATAACGTCTGAAGGTGGCGTGTAGCTATCTGCCTCGGGTGCACCTAGTGCTGGACAAAGAGTACTTATAGCCGTAGCTTGCCGATAGCATCATCAAGCAGTACTAACTACCTATTTCAAAGGGAGGAATGCCTAAGATTTCAGTAGCCTAAGCTGACTCGAATGCTGATGACAAAATAGTGCAAGAAGTGAAAGGATTGAGCGTAGAAGAGTGCAAGAAGTTGGTATTAGTGACTGGTGATAAGTATCTGATCCAACGGTGCCTGGGAGTGGATGAGGAGAAGCAGGACATCGAAGTGCTTGAACCAGAAGTGTTTGTGAAGGCTATGCGGCAGTCGATCCCTAACGGAATCCGCAAGATAATAATGAACAACAAGACTTAGGAGTTCGAATAGGCATTCAGTAAGCATAAGGAGGAGAAAAAGAGTAACCATCATCACAGAAGGTGAGCAGGAGTCGCCCGAACAATAAATTTTTCTATTGTAATTCAGGTAGTATCTAATCATCGATTGGCAAATGTCTTAGCTAAATCAAATGTAGTATTCTATAGCAGGTCTGGAATCCCCGATCCCGCAATGACACGGGTTATATTGTTATCTTATGGTTGGGTAGACTGCTTCATAAATCAGAATAAATACATCACAATATATAGGTTGACATGCAGAAGGGTTTCCTCGAACAGAACCTTGACGAGTCTATCTACATTTCGGTGCCTGGTCAAATCTCCCAAAGCAATGCCCCGGAACTCAACGCAGGCAAGAAGTATTCCGTGCAGAAACAGGTCAAGAATGACTGTGCCAACCCTCTGGCTTCAGTCCTATGCCTCAACTGCAACTCCTACATCGAGTTCAGGGATTTCGATAAGCACTCTCGATAGCACATCAACACATCCACAACGAAAGAACGCTATAATTGACTGTCTTGTATCTGTCCATACATAGGGACGAAACTACCATCCATATTCTTAGAGTTCATTTACAACTTATGTACATTCACAGTCATCATGCCTTATTATTATTATTATTGCTGTTCTTTGTGCTTTAGGGGTTGGTTGTTGAGCTGGTGCCTTCGCGAGTAGCCTCATTATATCCTGCGAAAGGGATCGGCATCGCTAGACCGACATACTTTCCGACTCTTTACAGTTTGGCCTTCTCGTCCTTGACCTGGGCGATGCCGAAGAACTCGAGAAACTAGTTATGGGTGTCCATGCAGCCGATGTAGTCAACTACGGCTTGGTTTTCGGAGTGGGTGAATTGGATGGAGTTATTATTGCGCATGAGTTGCCAGCTGGCCTTGAAGAGATGCCTGTACTTGGGGTGGAGTGACTTGTAGAGTGTTTTGTAGGCGAGGATGGCTGAGACTTTGGTGTTCATGATTTCAGGCGGAATAAGGTAGATGAGTATTTGGGTGTTGACTTTAGATGAGTTTTATATAAAAAGATGCATAATTGTAGCGTTGTGTTGAGTTGGGTTTCTTTAATCTGTAGACAGCAGTAGATCAGGCCTGTCGCATATATAGCTCTTAAATCTAGCATAGATGTCAGTCCAATATACTGAAATACCAACGACTCAGAATACGAGTGATAGTAATAACACTCAACGGTCATATTCCACCCCTCTCGCATTCACTATAATTACCCATCATTCAAATATCGGCATATTCGAATCCCCAATACAAAACACAAATAACAAACACATCCATGAAACAAGAAGAGTTCAACTGGTTCATGAACAAATGCATCCTCGAGGAATCCCCCCTCCCCGACAACTACTCCGTGCTCAGGGACACAGAGCAGGACCAGCTCATCCTCATGAAGCAGATCGAAGTCTACTCCAAATAAGAATCCCAAACCATGGTCACTGCCCTCCTCAAACAGAAATAACTCTACCACGAACACATCCTCTCACTCATAGGTAAAAATAGCCTCTTTAATGAAAACTGTAGATTTCTATGCCACTCCTGAACTCATCACCACCTTCTACTAGTATTCCTCCCACAGTCTCATGCATGAGATGGAAGCTAGAATCAATGAAGAGAATCTGTTCACTGCTTAAGAACTCGAAAACATCCTCGTCAGTGTCCTCAAGGCTCTGGACTACCTAGAGAAGGAGGAAACAGGCCATGGCTGCATTTCGGTGATTGACATCCATCTTGCCGATGGTTGTATTAAGATCGTTGATCCCAGTATCGCTTCAGCCTCCCCTCTGGCTCTGACTGAGGGATACTACTACTCGCCCTAACTATTAGCACACGTTTCAGGAAATCCAGACCCCGACATCGATATTTTTAAGAACGATATGTTCACGTTAGCTCTTACTGTGATTCAGTGTGGCTTGCTAGAGTCGTGTGACGACTGCTACGATTATGAAAAGGGATAGTTCCGATTCTAAGTCCTAGAGGAAAAGATCCAGCGATTCCATGAAATATATGGGGATAGACTCGTTAAGTTGTTGCTGCCGATGCTCGACGAGAACCAGGAAACCAGACACACGACAGAGCAGGTGTTCCAGCACATCGAGCAGGAGTTCAGCCAAGGGGACGGCGAAACTGAGAGATAGTCGGAGTACTCGCAGAACGAGCACAGCCAAGACTAAGAAGAGCAGTATAATTACCAGAACTCGAGGTTCAACCAGGGTTACATTCAGACAAGTAATGCTTCCTACTCTTCGAGGGGCATGCTGACGTCGGGGGAGTCAACAAACAGGTGAAACTGAATCGCATGATGTCTAATTAAATCCAGCAGAGCAAGTTCGACCCGATCGAAAACCCTATCATCCAGCTCAAAAGGGAAAGGCAGCAACAGGAATACATGCAGCCCAAACAACAAATCATGCCTACAGGTCCCCAGATGAATAAGGCGAGGAGCGATAATACAAGCAACCAGAAAAACATGGTAATGCCCAATAAGAATCAGCAGACAGGGCAGCAGCAGCTAGGACCTCAGATCATGATCAAGCCTCCTGTCTGGAAATCCAACAACAGCAACGCGACAGGAAATTTAGTAAACAAGGAGAACAACAATACTAGGTTCTATAATCGCTGAAGAATTGCGAAACCTAAGCAAATCTGATGATGGTTGGGTTTAGTGTCTGACGGGGATAGTTATGGCGGCAGTTGCTTATGTAGTTTCCAATATGATGTGAAGAAAATGATTAAATCACCCAAAACTGTATCACACAGTTTTATCAACATTAGAAACGCATAAGATTATATTAATGTTGAAGCTTTATCAATAATCTTACGCTCTCTACCAAATCGAATAAAAGAACTGAAATCTCATCAATAACCGATAATAAAGATTCAATACAACCTTCAGATTGTTGGTTTCTCTCATCAGTTCGATCAAGTTTTAAATAGATACAATAAAAACACTATAAGCTCAGCTCAGTAAATCTGAAGCATGTGGCATAGCTATTTAAAGCTCATCTCCTCTTCCACGCAGTTCTTCTCGAAATTCCTCTTATACTGTTGAATCAGCAGCTCTCTCACTGAATACTTCGTCACTTGCGTACGCATCCGCTTCATTTTCCCATGCACGGTAGCCGGCTGTTCAACAGTGTTCGGTTCAGTCTTCAGTCTTCTCCACGATGCTCTGGTAGTCCCACCACTGCCCCCTCGGAAATTTGATTTCATGTTACCCGAGTCTATACTCATTTTGCGCTTAAAGTAGAGTATTTGAGGATCAGCAGACTGTGTGGGGATGAGAATGTTAGAATGCTGTATTTATTGGTTGAAGGACTATGGGAGTGGAAGCAAGATAAAGTTGGATGACTAAGTTGTATGCTGACGAGTAATGGCGTAGTTTTGGGATGTGTTGTTAGGGTGTTGTTTGGGGCGTTATCTGCGGGAAGTAGAGTTGGGGAAATATCCAGGGAATCCTTGGAATTTCACGCGCTAAAGGAGATTGAGGTGGGTTTTTGGAGTGTATTGAGAGGCATTAGTTTGATTCATGTAGGATTAAGGGTATTTATGTATGGGCTGGAGTTTGGAATGATTGGAACTTTAGGTGTGGGAATGGATGGAGAAAATGCATAGAAATAAATATGGAAGGTAAAAAAGCGATACAAATAGGAAACGACAGTATGCACATAATGTATTTGGGCTTGTTAGTAAATAAAACTATCGACATGCTAGGGGTTGGATTAGAGGGGGTTTAGATTGCATAAATAGCCAGGAGGAGCTTGAGGACAAACTATCGGAGTCAAAACATAGATTCTGAGGATTTAAATCACAAAGAACAGCTAATCAATAAGAACCCCCCCATTTTTCTACGCTCCCACAGTAGCGTTGTCAGACTTCTCAAAGGATAATACCATACACAAATATACTATTACTACAACTCCAGTTATAACAATGTCAGACAACACCATCTTCAAGGAAATACTCGCATCCTAAGGGGCTGTCCTCTACTAAGTCACCACAACTGGACTCCTCTACCTCACTTCAGGCACCCTTCAACTTTTTCTCTCCGTGGATGGACTTCTACTCCTCCAACTCAATCAAGACTTCCAATACGGTATCGACGCCAGATACTCCATTAAGTATGATGCTCACGATCCCCAGTACCAGAGAGTTTTCTTCCTGCACAAATTTCCTGAAGGGACCTGGGTCCTCAAAGTGAACGATCACGCATAATAGATTGAGAGCTGTTTACGAGAAAAAGCAAACGTAGTTAGCAAAAACTCATCAAGTCGGACCAACATCAACTGCTTCGAGGGAAGCAGCACCAATAAATAGAAGGATTAGAGAGAGTTGGCCAAAAAGAAAAATAGCGGATCCGATAACAACAGAAAGGAGAAAAGGAACATGGATGTAACTCAGGAAGCACACTCAAATTACGATGAGGAAAGAGTAGGCTCTGGAAAGCAGACAGACGAAGATCAGCAAGCTAGCAAAGGCTGGAGCTTCGGAGGCTTCGTGAGAAAAGGCACTCAACTCCTCGGCGATGGTCTGGTTGTTGGAGGCACATATCTATCTAAAGGCATCGAGAAAACAGGCTCCTATATTGCAACAAAAGTTGAACCTTCAGTAAAGAAAGTGGAAGTGAGCCAAAATGCGAGGGATAACATCAAACTTATTGGCAAGACGACAGGTAGCATTCTGACGTTCACAGGAAAGCAAGTAGGAAACCTCTTCAATCTGGGGAAAGAGGTTGCTTCAGACGTTGGAGAAAGAATCGAAAAAACAGAAACTATGCAGAAAGCACAGCAAAATCCATACTACTAGACGGTAAAAGAGGCAGGAAAGACGACGGTGGTTGCAGCTTCCAATGTGTTAAACGGGCTGGTGAGTGCTGTATACTCTGTGGGATCAGGGCTGGCTAACGGGACGACGAAGATTATCAACAAGAAGTACGGGGACGAAGCAGGTCAGGCAGCAGACGGAGTGTTCTAGACAGCGGGAAACGTGGGTAAGTTAATGCGAGTACCTACAGACCAAGCTTACAAGGCTTTTAAAGAGTGAGTTAATTGGTGTATGGAATGATGCAAATTAATGAATAGAAGTGTGTAAATTTAATTTGATGGCCAAGAAGTTTCTCGGTATTTTTGCACCTTAGAATTGTACTGAATGGATGACCCTTCGATAGCGAAAAACAATTATCAATCATTAGAAATTAAGGCACCCTTTTGTATTAAATATGCGAGCCATAATAAAAGTTCACCGTATCCCTGTTCGAAATATATACGAAGGAATCATTCATAATACCCGAGTCTAATGCATATAGATCCTTTGTGTTTCCCCTCGCTGTAAAACTACTGCAAAGATGCACGCTCACTCTTCTCCAGCACCCAGCTCAATTAGACCAACAGCCTCAGAAATCCACAATCCAACAAGCTCAATGATGGCTATCTCACATCTCTTAAAAATAAATTGGACTTGAGCCCGACTCTCCCAATGCCTCATCATAGAACTACCAGAAACAAACGAATCGACTCTTTCAGTGGACTAATAGATAGTATCGTCAAAAAAAGTGAGATTAGATGTTCCCATATCCTCGACCAGCTGCTTAACCTAAAACACCAGATCGAGAATATATTTGAGGATACTTAGTTGGAGTTTCATGGAATCTGGAAATAAAACCAAAGTCTCAGAAAGGAACTACACCAGCTTGGAAGGAGACATAAAGCAGAGGAGGATTTGGAAAGACTGATATAAAAGCTAAAAGAAGACATCTCAATCCTGCAGTCGAGGGAAGCCCAGCTCACTGAACAACTGGATAAAACAGGTAAGAGTAGTTTCTTAACACAAAAGACTCTGGATACTGTCAAGAACGAGTGTTCAAATCTACGCCAGATGAACAACTCTATAAGTAAAAAGGTCTAGCAAATCACAACTGCCTCGTAAGAGAAACTTCGGAACATTGAGAAAAGACTCCAGCTTGAAAAGCAGCAGAAATAGGATCAGGAACGGAGGCTAAAGGGGATAATCCATGAACAGAGAGATACTATCACTGACTTGGAGAGGAAACATAAAGGAGCAGAAAAAAGGAACTTGGATTTGAATACACAGCATTAGCCTCAGGTCAAGTAAATCATTGAGCTCAGGCACAGGCTCGATGAGGAGAGGAGGAACAGCCAGCACTTGGATCAAAGTACGAGAAAGAGGATGTAGCAAATAGAGGAATTGAAACATGAAGTTGAGTGCGAAAGGAGGAGGTCGTCGGCAGAAGCAGCAATGGTCACGAAGCTATAATCAGAAATCTCAGAGAAGTCCAGAATCTCTCGGAACAGAGACATATAGTCTCTAATAAGTCTCCGAGAACTAGAGCAGCTCAGAAAGGAAATAGAAGATGAACGGAGAAAGTCCATATTCTAGGAAGCCAAGTCAAGGGAGCTGCAAGAAGCACTGAACTAGAAGACGGATGCCTTGCAGCACAGCCAGAAGAATTACTTTTAGATGCTGAGGAAAAGTGATGCTAATGAGAAAGAGATCAGTTCCGTGAGAGAATAGATTGACAAAAAGAAGGAGGAATAGGTGAGTGGTTATCTGCAGAAGATCAAAGATCTGGAAGAAGTGAGGGATGATCTTTGGGAGAAACTGCAACAAGACCGTGAAGGATTTAAGAGAGCATTAGACTACATGAAAGAGCTCGAATAGAGATTAGCAGGACGAGAAGGGATGCATGGAGCCGAGGAATTTCAAAAAAGCGATAGGTACAGCGCAGAAGCCTTGAAGCTAAACGAAGAGTCCGAAAGGGAAACACGCAAGAAATCCCAAAAGTAGTAGAAACAAGCACGATAAATACAATTGTTGAATGAAGAGAACCAGACATTGAAGAGTGAGTTTTCAGAAGCGTAGGATAAGAGGAAAGACGCAGAGACCATCATGAAGAAGCTGAGCACGAGGTTGGGCGAATCTTTAGAGATAATAAAGTACCTGGAGAACTAGGATGGGAGTAAGGATGAGGAGATAGATGGGTTGAGGGCAACAGTGAGAGGCATTTTTGCTGAGAAGTGTAGTATATAGTTGAAGTTCAACGAGAGAAACAAGGAACACGGGATTCAATAAGGATATTTTGGGAGGACTGGTGGCCATGAGTTGTTTAAAATCCAGGAAGAAAACTAGTCAGCGCAAAAAGTCGACTTAAGCAATAAGATACGAAGACTAGAAGCCTAGATTTCCCAGAAAGACTCCATTATCTTCCAGGGGAAATACAACTAAAGACGTCTACTCACAACAATCTAAACTCTCAAAAGAGACCAGAAGTAGGAGAAGAGAAAGTGTCATCCGTAAACCAGCCACAATACCGACATCTCGGAAAAAGACGAAACACCCAGCCAAGACACAGAGGCTCGAATCGTGAATTATTGCAGAGAAAGTGATCACGTGAGGAAGGTACTCTAGCTTGAGAGTAAGGTCTACAGGGTGGAGAGAGGGTTAAAAAGCAGGGGTGTTGGCGAAAGCATTTCAGAGTCAGACGTGGAAGAGTTCGGGGTTTCTGATAAAACAAACACAGAGTATTTCGCCGGAATCTGATTGCTAGGCTTCACAAAATGAATGGCTAAGTATGTTGGGAATGGTCTTACGTTGATTGACCTTTAGATTTGAAGAGCACAATAAAGCATTAATATTTAAAAGGGTATGTTTCTGTAGGGATATTTGTTTATCGGTTTGTAGGCTGATACCGAAAGTATTATAATATTTCTTAGCAATTCCTACTATTGGATGGGACTGCTGCATAAACAGGCACTGAGCCTCCGGTCTACCCTGTCCGACTCTGTTGGATGATTGGTCATTGATTGTATTCCTCGTTGACTATTCAGTCGAGACTGGCTGGCTGGGTGCTGGCTGCACTGTCCATTACGGCCGGACTCAGAGCACAATATATTTTCCAAAACTATGAACTGTCCTGAACTTCACAAATTATAATCCAAATGACTAGGATTTCCCCTTTAAACCCGACACATACTTTTTGCACTCCTCTCCTAATATAATACATCTATATATTTTTTACAAATTTGGTCCAAAGAAATGACATCCTCAAACCTGACAAACATACTTCAAGTCCTCGAAAAACAGGACAAACGCAATCAGCACGCCCAGAACCACTCCATCCTCGTCCTCGACCATCTCATCAGCCTCATCCACAAGACCGAGGAATAGATCGCCAGCCTACCCGATCCGCCCCCATCCCAACAGGAAGCCATTCAATCTAATCCCATGGATACAGAAATACCGCCTGACTCTCCTCCATAAATATCTGCCGTCAAGTAGCCCCTAGAGGCCCTACATGAAAAACTGGTCAAACTCAAACCAGCTAGCAACTTTACCAAAGTCCACCAGCAGACCTACTCTCGAATTTCCAAGCTCTCGAAACAGGTGGACCAAAGCTTTAACGCCCCAGCCTCCACCAGACATAATGGTGCGGAGAAGAGTCTGAACGGTTTCAGCCTGTTGGGTAACCACTCCAACGCAAGTCAACAAGGGCCGCAGGTGCCAAACCAAAACAATAGTCGCAATAGCTTTAGCCAGCACAACCGGCCTAATAGTATGGGTTTCGTCAATAGCAAAAATAATAATACCTCAAAAAATAGTCAGAATGGTGTCAGAGCAGAAGATAGGAAAAAATATAACCCTTTCCCTCCGCTGGATTCGAATGCCCTAAAGATGTCTATGGCTGAGCATTTCCTCAAAACTGGAAACCTGCAAGCTGCCAAGGCTCTCGACATAACCCATCCCCAGTACCAACTCTTTGAAGAAGCCTTCAAACTCTACCATGAAGTCCTCAGCGGAAACTACACCAATGCTATCGAGTGGGTCTCTGCTTAGAAACTATATGAAACATACTCCTCCTCACTAGAGTTCGAACTTCGCAAACGCTAGTTCCTGCGCATAGCTAATGGCACTAAAAACCAAGCCAATAAACTATAATAGGATCCAGATCAAGAACCTGTAGGTTCTTCGCCTTTTCTCCTGAAACAAGAAGCTATCGAGTACTGCAGATGTAACATGAAGAAGTTCATGAGCAATGAGATCTATATGCCGCAGATCGAAGAACTCATGGGATACCTCGTGCTCTACTCTTCACATGACGATTCTTTCCTCGCCCAGAGATATAAACACTTGGGAGGTTTGGAAGAGTCAAACCAGTAGATCGCCCAACAGGTGCTACAGGCCTACTTCCAAAGAAACAACATCGGCCTGTTGGACTCCCTGGATATCTGTATCCGAGCGGGTCTGGCTGTTTAAAACAGTTTTGCGCGTTTCTAACGCCTGCTTTACGAACCAGAACTAATGAAGCAGAGCAAAGAGTCGCTACCGTTCTCGGTGGAACTACCCAGCTAGTTCAACTACCACTCGATCTTCATCTGTCCGGTCAGCAAGGAAGTGTCGCAACCAGAAGAGAAACCAGTGGTGCTAAAATGCGGACACGTGGTTTCAGAAGAGTCGTTCAACAGGATCGTGGACAACCGAAACAGGATAAAATTCAAGTGCCCTGTGTGTCATGCGGAGCAGAGACTAGGCGATGTTGTAGAGATTAGGTTCTGATCTGTTGCGAACTTAGAGTTAGGGAATTGTTATTTGGTTGTTAAATTTATGAAGATGGATGTTGAGTTAGTTAATGAAAGAGAGAGAGGGAATACGGGCAATGGGACTCATTCATTTGATTGGTTTTGTTAAAGTAGCAATTAGAAAAAACAGAAACGGAAACAGAAATATCAGACCCGCCTATACATTTGTTGGTTTCCACCCTCTCCTATTCCTCTTTTCACTCGCGTGGAAAACAACTTATCTGAAAAACACTGCAGCCTTTACTCTCACATTTTCTGACTATTTTAAATTCCATACTCCTCCATAACACTCCATCCACACACTCAAAATGAACAGAACTCACCATCACGGCAACCACTCCCTTACTCCCAATCTAGCTCACTCCTTCTCAGCCTCTGACCTCAAATATGCACAACTCCCATTCTAATCCAAAAAACTCAACTACAGGGTAGTCTTTCCTGATAAGAATAAGAAAAATAAAGCCTCACTCAGGTTCTGGGATCAGGCAAACAAGCTCATCAATTATTCGGCTTCGGAGTTAAGTGAGCACTCACATACCAGCTCAGCAAAGCACTTACTCGCTATAATTCCATCGGAGACCTCTTTATGCAATGGGGTGAACCCCCCTACCGGAAATGCTGGCTACACGGAATGGAAAATAGCTGCTGATCAGCTAAACTCAAAAGTTGAGGTTGAAAGAAAATTACAAATCTATGATCAGCCTTTCTCCTTTCTCACCTCGATTGGTGGCAAGCTTACTGATATCAGCAAAATCAACCAGCAAGATAATTTTGAGAACACTGTGAAAATACCCAACACCATTAAAAAGAAACCTCGAGGGGGTTTAGCCACCTAAAGAAAAGCCGATAACTTGAAGACTCTACAGTGTGAGAGGATCAGCTCTGCAGTGAGCCGTACATCTGCATCGAAAAGGCCAAAGTCTGCGAAACCTGGAGTGATTGGTGTGTTCGTAAACTTCGAAGTAGGCAACTTAAGGCATTCGTAATTTACTCGAACCCATGTGAAGGCAGGCAGTCGATAGAACCAAGTCGACTTCCCAACCAACTATACGAAAAACCGCATATCCTTCGACGACCATGAACTCATTTTCAATGATGAGAATGACGCGAAGATGGGTGCCGGCAACCACGATCTGACTAGGGTTACAACGTAAAACAAGGTGAGACCTTCGACGGCACTAGAACGAGGAGAAAGTGTGAAGACCAGAATGAAGAGACCGCATACCGGAAAGCATCAGCGTGCGCCATTCATCAGCCGAGAGTAGCTGTTGTCAGCTAAGCAGAGGGTGTAGAAGAATAAAATGAGGATGCCGACGAACTGGTATTCGTAGAAAAAGGAAGTCTAGGTTGCCCAGCCGAAGTTGATAACAGAATAGCTATGATGGAATAAATCGATTTATTCGTATATGCAAAATCTAACAATGGAAGTCCGAAAGGAGCTTGAGTACCTATTTCATCCGAACCATATATAATAAAAATAGAATTTGGGGTGGTATAATGCAAATGTTGGGGCAGTTTTTCACTACCACAGACAATCAACATCGCGAGCACATCCATTTTGCAGTACTTTGTTAGTCTGCACAGACGATCAGGAGTGGCAACTATTTATTGTCGAGCAGGTGTTGAGAATTTGTGGACTCCCTACGTCATTGTGAGGGGATCAGGCATGCGAGTACTCTCCTAGAGCAGTTAATAGGGTCGGAAGTGTACCTTAAGTGTTCTAGCAGCTCCTGCTTCTGCCTTCACTTATAAATGTGTATTATAGTTTTTGCGATGATATTGGGATTATGATAGAGCCAAAATTCGAGCACTTTCTATTGAGTATTGGTAGCAGTAGTTGTATTTTTAAAATATCACATATCTGTATTAGGAGTACTTTTATGTAACTTTTATTAGTTCTTATTTACTTATCGTAGTTCGGAAAACCTGATCCAAAAAACCAACAAAACAGAACAGAGTTCGAAATGCCATTCAATCAAAGATTCGTGACTGGCTGACTGCGCTGCCCATTTGTCTAGAGTCTCTCAGCCTCAAAGTCAGTTAGCCAGCAGTCGTGGAGCATCACCCATTTATACTTAGGCGTAGTTGAGAGTACTTTTCTACAAAATAGTAATATCAACGCACATATCCATCGCTATTCATAAATAAAAATTAAAGCAGGATTGGACAAGCATAAGATCTATACCCAAGCAAATTCTATACAAATAAAAAGGTTCACTCGATCATAATCAAATAATTCACCTATATCCTTTTTCCATACGCCTAATCGATAAAACTATACGACAACAACTTTTCCATGGACAGACTCTCTAGAATCGAAGACATCAACCGGAAGTACCTCCAAGCTGGCTCCCCTCTCAGAGGAACCGCCCCTGTCAGGACTGAGAACATCATCGTCTCCCCCTCCCCCGTCTACGCTAATGTCGTCGCAGCTTCTCCTGTGTCTTTCAACAGCTACGAGAATAGGGTATCTATTCCCAACACCATGACCACAACTACTGTCCCTGCTCCCCCAGTGACCTTCAACCATCCTGTCTCTACTTCCTCCGTTTTCCGCAATTCAGGTGTCAGAGTTATTGACAGTGGAATTAGGAACTCTCAAGTCATCATGGCTGCCCCTAACCCAGTCATGGTTAGCCCTGTTGCCTATGCTCGGACCACAACCGTTGTCCCAAATACCCCTGCGATGAATGGTACTCTCTATGTTTCTGAAGCTCCTGTACAGACAGTGACTACTACTAGACACTCCTACGCTCCCCCGGTCCAAACTTATGAACAGATGAGGTCTGCTCCTGTTTACAGTAAACCTACTGAGACTGGTTGTGCACCTTGTTGCGGCTGCCCATGGTGGGTTCTTGCTCTTCTTTTGGGCCTAGCACTCCTTGGACTCGTTCTGGGTCTCATATTCGGCTTAAGGAAGACTGATGCTTCTAGTAGTACCGCCACTACTATCAGCTGCCCTGCCGGTAAGTTTAGTAGAAATGGAGCTTGTGTTGCCCGTTGTGGCGCAGGGTTGACGTTCGAAAGTCAGAAGAGCAACAAGTGTGTCAGTTCAAACTGTTCTTTCAAAGCTCCCATCACAAATCAACCTGTTGTTGCGTACTATTTCAACGGGTCCTGCCAAACTGCCAACGTGCTTTGTCCTACTGTTGGTCAGGATTGGGATCCTAATACCGAGAAGTGCTATAATGTGTGTCCCGAAGGTTTCTCTTTTGGCACTGGCAGAATCTGCCGCAAGAACTGTCCCGCCAATCAAGGGTACGTTGAAAACTCGAACTTCACCCAGTGCAGAGCATGCACCTCAAATGAAGTCTTTAACGCCACTACCAAAATGTGTGTCGCTACTTCTACTTCTTCTAGTTCATCTGCTTCGACCGATTCTACTGTTTCTAAAACTGGATCTAGTGGCTCGAGCTCCTCTTCGTCTAACTCCAGTGCTGCTGTGGTTTGCGCAGACCCTACTGATTTCGTCTTCCAGGGCAAATGCCTCAAATGCCCTACTGGAAGTTCTTGGAATGGAACTAACTGTGTGAAGAAAACTCAGGTTGCAACGACTACAACCACCCCCACAAGCACTACCACCTCAAGCACAGTTCCGAGCACAACAACCCATACAAACTCGACAACGACTACCACTACTTCATCAAGTGTGCCGACAACAAATTCAAGCAGTAAGAGTAGCACCGTTGTATATGCTAGACACACGCAAAAGATAAAAAACCCGTCTAAGGCTTCTGGATCTTTTAAACTTGATAATTGATAGGTTTAATCTTTTTTCCTCCTTTGAGTAAAATCAGAGGAGCAAGCAGATTGTCGAAGAATAGTACATTATTTTTTATCAGTTTAGTTTTAAAAGTATTGATTCAGACGTCCTTTGTGATAGATTGGTCGGGGCTCTATCCAAGATGCTGCAGTGTTTTGGACCTCTGTCTCTAATATTATATCTTTTAGGATTTGACATAAAAATACTCTTCCTTCGTCCAATACTTTAAATATGTTAACTTAGATGATCGGATATTGGACTACCATGTCTGCTATTAGATGAATTCATAAAATGTCGCTCACAGCTCTCTGGTTGATTTCATTCTCCGTCAGTGCCGGCGAATGTCCCCCGATCTCGCTGCGAACAGGGTATAGATTAGGGCTGATCTGAGAGCCACTCCCAACTACTCTGTCCAAGTAGAAGTGCATCTTGCCTAGTGTTCTGTTTTGTGGTTGCAACTCTGCCGGCAGGCTACTTCTCTACACTAAAGGAGGTCTTTCAAAATTGGCAGTTCTCTTCAACCAGTCCTTCCAGGATTCTCGAGGATCGATAACTGGATCTTCGTAGGTTTTCTTTGGCCTTACATATAATGCCTCCTCATCGATTCGGTCTGGAGTCACACCGTCATCTAGACTTTGCAGGAATTTCTAGTAGTTCACGTATCGAAAGAACATTTTGCTTGCCTTTTGTTAGTAGAAGTCTGAGTTCTTGTGCTCAGGAGCGGATTTCGTCCCTCTAATATACCATGCTACTTCGTAATTACCAGCGAGTATAGCCTGATCTATAATGGTTAGTCCACTTGACGTCTAGCCTGTAAGGATTGCACCTTTAGAATAGAGATACTTCAGGAGATCAAGTTTATCTCTTCGGGCAGCCACAAACGTACAAGTTTCACCTTTGCCATTGGGTAGATCGATGTCTGCTCCGAGTTAGATAAGTAAGTCTATCATGGGGGTGTCTCCCCGCCAGGTGGCACGCGTGAGGGCAGTGACCTGGGAGTCTGAAGTAAGGACCTGATTAACGAGGTCTGGGTTATTCTTGAGTAGTTCGCGAACTTGCTGGCGATCGGATTTTTCGATATGCCAGTACAGGCGTTCCCTTTTGGAGTATACGTTTCCCATGATGTATGTGTATGCGTATGTGTTCTTGATTGTAAAGTATATAATTTTTCATGGAAGTATAGGAGAGCGGCTAATGCAAGGTCTCCCATATTCGATTATTGTGCATGGGGATTTCATTTGTTCGCTCAGTGCTGATTACAGTGTTTATATTGATTGCATTAAAACTAGTAAAGATGGGGTTCCTTGATTTGGAGACGAGATAACTTAGCAGTGACTTCCCAATTTAAATCTCTCTTCCTATTTATATAAATACCAAGATTAGGGATATAACCTTAAGTCAAGACACACGGCTGGCGCTTAAGCATATTGATGTTGGATTAGAGTGTTGGGAAGTCGCGCCAAAAATAGTTTTAAGTGAGAAATCATCAGCAACCGTGTCGTGTTAATGTTTGGATGGCTAGCACCAGCAGAGGGAGGCACCGTGACCTCGACCTACAAAGCGTGTTAATGGACACCCAACCAATGACTGACCTTCCGATTCTTCCAATAGGAAAATAAAATCTTTAAAAAATCACAAATATCCAAAACACACTAAAAAAGGTATATTTAAATCCAAGGGAAAAAGGGTTTTTCAATATAAATACAAAAAGCGAACACAGATCCAAAAACAAATTAACAGCAATGGAGATTGAACTTGACTTTTCCGAGGCTTACTACAAGCTCATACGAGAGGCACCCGAGGATGAAGTCCTGAGCATCGACACTTTGAAACCTTACTGTCTTCTCTAGCGCACAGCCTACTTCAAACCTCAGAATGGGGACTCTTTTGATTTGCAATACAATACTATGTGCGTGGACAGACTAAGAAGAATCACGCCTCGCTTCCCTAACCATATAAATAAAATTGATATCTCAATCCTCTCCACCTTCAAGAAAAATGAAGTCTGCTTTATCATTGGTCAAGTAAGCTCCCTGGATAGGCCCAAGAGGACTAGATAATCCAAGTATCTAGAACTCATCACAGTTAGAGAGTAGTTGGTAAAGAGGCAGAAAGAGGATGAGTAGAAGCGATTAGAGAAGTAGGCTCGCAATGAGTTCGGCATGGAGGATGAGACTGGTAAAATAAAAATAGTATTGAACGATAGGATCCAACACCTTGGCTGCTTGTTAGTCGGAGTTGTTGGTGCAAAAGGATTTTTCAACCGAGAACTCAATCGGTTTGTTTGCGATGAGATAATCTTCCCAAACCTTCTTTCGCAGACCTTCCTGATCCCCAGACCCAGTATGAATCAATCATTTTTCCAGAGCGCCAAGAAGGAAAGTAGATACCTGATGTTTTTGTCGGGGATGAAGCTGGATCAAGACTACAAGTATCTGGAGGACTTGCTGTGTCGCCTCAGCAAAACCCCGTTAATCAACTAGATCATAGCCAATATCTCTGGCATCGTGCTGGCGGGAGGACTCAACCATTCTATGGGCTTCAAGAGCGGCAAGGCAGATAATAATTATGTGGCAAGAATTAAGCAATTTAACCGATATCTCGAATCTCTTCTGGAGTTCAGCGATGTCTACTTGATGCAAGCACTGCAGGATTCGCCGAATGACGCCCTACTTCCTCTTAGCCCCATCGATAAAGGACTGCTCTCCAATAGCAACAATCGAAACCCACGCCTTCAGAGATGTTCAAATCCTGAGGTGTTCGCCTACGCCCATAAAACTAAGGTGCCCCTCAATATTTTGGGTACTTGTGGCGAGAACGTACAAAATTTGATGGAGGAGTGTGGCTTTGAGCACGAAATTGAAGCTATGCATCATCAACTGGCCATCGGACATCTTGCACCTACTTTCCCCTAAAACTTCAAGGTGATGCCAGGCAAAGTCGATAAGTTCATATTGGACAGCCTCCCTAACCTGTATTTCAGCGCAGGAAAACAATACCAGGCAAAGCCATATTTCGTGGGAGGAAACGAGGGAAAGTGGTGTCAGACGATCGTAATTCCAGAATTCCGGAAGGGAATCGTGCTAGTGAACATGGACGACCTCTCGAGCACTCTGATCCAGCCGAACTGAAGAGGCAAACCCGTCGCGATAACAGCAAATTTTGGTTATTTATATTTATGGGATTTTGAATAGTCCTATTTTTGGCGGTAATGACTTACAATTTATTTATTCAGCCCATGGGACTGAGGGGTCAATTTTAAAGCCACTCTGTTGTTGACATTGAATGGCGAATCAAGTGTTGACTATTGACTCTTTAACCAATATTTCCATTATACCACGACCAAAAGCAAATCAAGTGTTCTAACTCAGATATGTGAAGATGTAGATTAGACAATACCTATTACAACAACACTTCACATAAATTATTGTCACATCCTTCATCCTTTGCAGCAATTTGATCTCTACCCGGAGTTGCTCCTCCTTTGCTTCTTGAAACTACTCTTATCCTTCCTCTGGTTGCTGCCACTCGAGTTGCGCATCTATCCTAATCCATTTCCCATGGCTCCTCCTCTTTGCATGCTTGCGTTTATTGCAACATTCCTTAGAATGGCTGCCTAGCCTTCTTCAGCCCCAATCGGGTTCGTAATGTTGTTGACCAGATCCCCATGCACATACTGGGACTGGCTGCGAAGTTTCAAAGCCATGTTGTATATTTTCTATGCGATCTCCTCGAAAATTGTGCTGAGGTTGATGCTGACTAGCGCAGAGGTTTAGTAGAAGATCTCGATTTATTGTTATTTGGCCCACTGGAGGGCGTCTTAATACTCCACCTCGCGTCGCTCGGAGAGGTCGAGGTGGGTGGCCACGAGAGCGAACGTGACATACTTGGGTGAGTTTTCGCGGGAGTCTGCTAGCCATTTGGCGAGAACGTCAAAGGTAGATTTCCTGGTAGTCACTATGAGAATAAATAAAAGTACATAAATAAAATACGCAAAAACAAAACAAACATTTACCAATAAGTGTGCAGCAATGCTTAAGAATGGTAGTATCTAGATGGGAGGGTTGTTTACTTGGTAAGGTCGTAGACCAACATAATGGCCGAACTGTTCCGATAGAAATTCTTGACGACCGACCGATAGCGTTCCTGTCCAGCAGTGTCCCAGATCTGCAGCTTGACCTTCTGCGACTCTGCCCCGACTTTCAGGTACTTCGTGCCGAACTCAACACCTAAATCCTTACGAGGAGTTTATAGAGTATGTGCAGGAGACAAATAAGGCTGGGTCATTATGAGAGGATACGAGATAGTCACTCTGCCAAAATATTTATGATTGATGGGTGAATCGGGATGATACCGACAGTGACTTTGTGTTCGGGAGTGAAGCCATCCTTGAGGTAGCGCAGGAGCATACAGGTTTTCCCGACTCCGGACTCCCCCACGATGACTAGTTTGTACTCGAGCACAGCTGACACAATTTATTTTCTTCTGTTCCTCATTGCTGGTATGCCTAGGGTAGTGTATTTTATATGAATTAATATGATATTAAACTTAGGTGATGATTGTGTTATGGTTTCCGAGGAAGCTGTTGTCTCGGTGTTATCTGGTTTGAAGTGATTTGGCAGCCATTTACGGAGAGTGTTTGACCACTATTTTAGACTGGACAGTTTTATCCGAAATGGCAGGTAGGATTGGTACTGAATCTACTCTAAGGATACCGGGTTACACGCGAGAACAGGTTTCCTGATTATTACTGTCTAACTCGTGTGATTATGCCAGACTCAATCTATTAAATATTGGCAAGCTATCTTAGCGAAACAAATAAAATTAAAGCTTTGTGCTGATACACTTAAACTTTATTCCAACCTGCAATATCATGAAACCGAGACCCAAAAAAGGGGATGAGGACTACAAAAGTGCACACTGCATTCTCGAGCACACCAAACAAGGGCCTGGCTCTCTCTGGCTCGGTGATATCCACGCCCTATCCGATAGGAGCTTCATACAAAATAATCGCATACGCTACATCGTCTCCTGCCTCAATAAGTTCAACGTAGAACAAAGGCTGAAAGAGAATGCAAAACAAGTCCGGGTGCTGTATGTCCCTCTTGAGGACTTAGAAACATCGGACATATCCTTGTTCTTCGAGGAGGCGATTCAATTTATCTAGCAGGGTAGGAATACAGGCAAGGGGAGTACTGGTACACTGTTTCGCGGGTGTTTCACGTTCAACAACAATTGTGTGTAGCTATCTCATGCGTACGAAGAAACTTGGTTATCTTGGCGCTTTGTCTTTTATAGAGTCGAGAAGGGAATGTGTATTGCCAAACAAGGGATTTAAGTTGCAATTGCTTAAATATCAAAAAGTACTATAGGAACAGAAGGTTCTAGGTGAGAGTCAGAGACAGGCAGAAGAAGAGAAATTAGTATTGAACCTGGAGTAAGAGTTGGAGATTATGAGGGTAAGCAAGTAGAAGATGAAGGAGGAGAAGGCTAGGAGAGAAGCAGCGAGGTATGAGTAGAAAGAGAAGCAGAGGAGAACTCACGAGGAAGAGAGTGCAAAAGGAAAATAGGGAGAAGCCTCAAATTTGAACAAGAAAGAGATGACGAACTAGATTGTGTAGTATGAGTCTGAGTACCCTGAATTGCCAGGGTTCAGCTGATAAAGGATGACTATACACGGCGAGCATCCCAATTAGCTCAGATATGATAGTACCTGAATGGTTATACTCTTTCTATCAATCACAACTTGAATAGATTCGCAAGAAATCCTAAGCATCACTGATAATTGGCAAATACAAAATTTTGGTTGCTGATGATAATCTACCAAAACAGATATTATCAGATGAGAGTGAATCTCCGAATAGCAGCATTTACGGACTGCACAAATAGATGTCCATAGGAATCCATCGTACTCTAGAATGAAGGAAGATTATAGAAGACCAGCACACTTTCATCCCGACCAATTATATCGGCAATACGATAATTATTATTTTTCAAGGTCTTATTCTTTAATTATTCCTTCCTCCTGAAACACCAACCAATAAAAATACCCCATGAAACCCAAACCTACTAAACACAAATAGCCCTACAAAAGTGCAAACTGCATCCTCGAGCCCAACGACAAAGGCACTGGCCCTCTCTGGCTCGGCGATGTCCACTCCCTTGCCGACAAAAAATTCATCAAGAACAACACCATACGCTACATAGTCTCCTGTATCAAAGACTTCAACCCTGAGGCCAAACTCAAGGCCAATTACGATCAGTCGCGTATACTCTATCTACCTCTCCGAGACAAAGAAGCACAAGACATCACACAGTTCTTCAACCAGGCGTATGACTTCATCGAGGAAGGCAGAAATTCGGGAATGGGGGTGTTAGTGCATTGCTTCGCAGGAGTGTCGCGTTCAGCAACTATCGTGTGCAGCTATCTGATGCGGACCATGGGACTCGGTTGCTATGAAGCGTTGTCCTTTGTATAGGAGAGGAGGGATTGTGTGTCACCGAACAAGGGATTTGTGACGCAATTACTTCGATATTAAGAATTACTAGAGAACCAAAGACTTCTCTGTCAGGATGAAAATCAAGGAGAGGCAGAGGTGAAGATGCAAAAAGAGTTGGGGAGTATGAAGTTAGGCAAGAAGACTCAGGAATCGATAGAAGGGAAGAACAGTAGAAAAGGGACAGGGAAATAGGAGTAGAAAATCAACCAATAGACAAGCAAAGAGGAGAAGAAACTTCGTTAGAGAGAACAAGAGACGAAGGTAAACAAGAAGGCTTTGCTGAACTACATGATGAAGGACGGGTATAAAAACCCAGAATTATTAAAACTCCTGTGAAAGTGTTCTCTGTAATGGTTCGTTATTTTATTTCACTATCTGGAGGATGACTAGACATCAGCCAGCAAACCAACACTAACTATTAATTGCGCCCAATTCATAAAACATAAGATTACCCAAATTTCTAATATTTGATCAAGCAGCAATGGACAGCAACAGCAAAAACTACTATTCCTAGGATACCCTATCTATTTCTGAGGTCTTGGCCACTTTCAGCCGAATAGAGGCCTCCCTCCTCAAGACTACTGAAGAACTCGAACAATAATAGGCTGACAAATACACTCAGCAGGCCAATCCTTAGATCCGCTTCGACGATACCAAGCTCTATGAGGAGGCTAACAAGGATATCGAGCACAACAATCATATCATGGAGCTTCTAAAGAACGAGGCCCGGAGCATAGCGAACGATATTTACGACGATATAAAGGAGTTGCAGAGATTATGGGAGTAGAACGTGAAGCTAGCAGAAGAGTACAAGAAGCTAGAGCTGTTTTCGATGCAGATCCAGAAACTGTACATACACGAACTTATGCCTTGAAAGATCAGCAGATAAGTGATGAGGAGAGGGTGTCTGGCTGCGAATTGTTTCTGCATGCGGGAGATAGAGTATATTTTATGGGTAGCATTTAGTCAGATTTGCTGATATTATTGATCAGATTACGATTTCCTCCCCTCGAAAATACTTATGAGCCTTAATGAATTCAAAGTAGAAAAGTGTGGTATTTTGTCAAAGCTAGTAGATGTCAGAGAGACGCACAAAACTTGTCTATATTAGCAGTCGAAAATTAATATCACTCAAAGACTGATGTTCAGAAGAGCCATCCTCTTGATTATCTGCTCATTGTACAACAGCTCGCTTCGCAACTCGTAGAAGGACACTGTCCGTTTCCACCTGGAGTAGAGGTTTCGCACGAATCGGCTCAGTTTCTGGTAGAGGGGTCGCAGTTCGACAACTGTCAGGTCTCCTCTGACCGATGCTGGGAGGTAGTGATCATCTGTGAACAAATCCTGGCAGGTTTCAGAAAATAACTGCAGCTCGCCCATGCCCGGAGCTATGTATTTGATGACAAACTCTTTGATGCGCCAATGCTCTGCTTCTCGAGTAGTTTCTTCGCTGTCCTCCAGGTTCTCCTGCACTGTCTCTCTATTCAGCAGGAAGATCTCAATGTAGATCTCGAGGAGAAGAGTGGAGTTGCGTCGTAACTCATCTTCAGCGTCAGACATATTATCAGTCCTTTCGCAATACTTCACGAAAAGAAACAAAGCCTACTCATTCTGCATCATGAGGTTGGGGTCATTCAAAATCGTAACAGTGGGGACGGGCTTCTCGTACTCACGGGCACGAAGGCTGGGAACGGCGAGTACGCAGAAGCAAACAAAGTTAATGATCAAGGGTGCTAAGAAGAACCAGTTATTAAAGGTACGGCAGGAACTGGGGGAAGAATAGTTAGCAATGATCTCATACCAGTTCTCCAGATGATAGAGCACGAAAGCTACGGTCAACCCCTTGATAAACCGGAACTTCTTGCTGACCTTTAGGGAAAGGATTAGGACGACTAAGAAAATGATGTTGTCGAGGGTCCACATTACGTAGCTTGATGTGTGATGCCGTGTCGTCTGTCCAGTTTAGTAGGGGAAGAACCGGAAGAACTAGTAATGTTGACCGCGGGAAACTTCAAAGGTCTGGAAAACTGGCATGATCAGACTGAGGAGGATGGCAATTAAAGCTATCAGGATTTAACTGCTGAATAGTTTGAGAATGAACTTGGTTCCTAAAGCAGCTGTGTAGGCAATGCAGATACGGAAGCAGCGCAGATAGAATCCGATGAGCACCAGTTCACGAAGGAAGATGTAGATCGCTTCAGCAGTGCGCAGAAATATCTCTCGATGCTTAGGATCAGGGATGCGGGAATGAGGCTCCTAGAGGAGTAGATACGAAATGACGAGAGTCGCGCAGACAAGGACAAGGGCGAGTGCTATGATGAAGGTGAGGAGAGGAGACTGCTGGCGGATCGGGTAGCTATGACGATAGAGGAGGAGGGAGCGAGAGTAGACGAGGAAGAATAGGAACTGGATGGAGAGGAGGATGATTGCGATGACGGAGGGAGTGTGCATGTGTGATTAGATATTGTTAGTTGTTGTGGAGACTGGTGGGAGGGGTGCCAATAAGATTTGGAAAGGAGGGCTGGAGTAAATTAGTTTTAAGTCTAATCAAAGGGAGGAGACGATAGAAAGAGTATTATTCTAAGATATAAAAATATAGGAATCGTAATAAGAATATCTAATTTTGATGTTGTGAAGATTTTAGTCGCAGTTTAAATCCATGCCAGCGACATATTCAGATCTAATGAGGATAGGAGTTATATCTAGTCTGTTTGTCTGCCAAGTAGACGCACCCTCAAACAGAGTTAATAAGTTCAAGTTAATCATACGCCAGGGTTATGGGCCAAACTTGATAAGGCTTCTTCCTTCTTTGAACCACACTCAAAATAAGGGATACCTGCACTTCGAAGGCATTAAAACAAGGATTTATGATTAACTTTAGAAACTTCCTGTACTTTTTAAAACCCACCCGTGCAAGACCGGTATCATATTCATATAAAATTGCAATTCCCAAGTTCACTTTTTAATTTTACTGTTTGTGTTCCACTAAAAAATATCAATACAACATTACACTAAATATACGTCATTTTTTACGTCTAATCCCACATCTATCTCTCACACAAACAACACCCACTCAATCCATACCCACACCCTCAAACCTTACCAATGGTCCTCGCTGAATTTATCTATATGCTAGAACGATCAGGTACTCTCCACTACCCAAACACTATTTCCCTCTTCCTATTCTCCATCTTCCATCATCCAAACACACAATAACAACTCACTCAGCAAAGAGGGAAGAGACAAACTCGTCAAAACTCTGGTCTACCTCCTCAAGCTCATTGACTCTGTCAAATCTGTGAAGAGAGGTGTGCAAATCTACGTCTTCTAAAAAATAGCAAGTAAGCACCCACTAATCATCCATCCCGCAAAAATCATCCGACTTTTTCTCACAGTTAAATTCCAACACTCTCGGCGACTGTTTAGACTCGGTAAGTCTCTAGAGGAAATGCAGAGCGTCATTCAACATCTTAAGTCAAACACAAAGGATGAATTCGATCGTCTCATGAATGTGCTCTGTAAGAGCCTTTTCTTTCTTTATTGGCTCTTGGACAACATATATCTAATGAGTGAGTATCTCTTCATCAACCTCCCATCCTTTGAGGTCGAGTACTACAGCATGACATTCAAATTTCTGGCCCTCCTACTGGCTCTCCTGCTGAACTTCCGCAATATGATGCGACTCCACCATGAAGAAATCAGCACTCGCAGGACTTCACAAGTCCTTAAGGAGCAGGAAAACCTTCATGCGGACATGAAGGTGAAGAGACTCGTAGACGAACAAAGGAGGTCAGTACTGAGGTTCATAAAGATCATCGGAGACATGTTACCTTCGATAGCTAAATCTCTCTTCGCGAAGAAACTGTTCAAACTGAATATACCCAGGATCGTCCAAAACACAGGAGGACTGATGAGCGCAGTGGCTTCATGCTACTTGGTTCGATTCGAATGATACCATATTTTTCTTATTGTTTATAATTGTTTGCTTCCATTCTCAAAGCGATAGGTGTTATTAACATTTTTCCAAGTAGCACTCTGTCGAACATGAAACTCACCCTGCATAAATGAAGGGGATGTGGTAGATATCACATATATCAAAGGTTGCTCTCATTGAAGAAATACACTTGGGTAACGCCCAATGCAGGAGGAGGGGATTCTGCCTTGTAGTTATAAATGAGGCTGCTGTACATGCTATTTTCGGATGGGAATCTGTTGAGACCTTGTCTCGCCTTGTCTACGAAATTATTGCTCATCTTCTGCACACATTCCATCGACAATCGGTTGCTTCTGTTCGCACTGGAGGCAAAGTTAAAGGGAATCACTTCTGGGTGGAACTGCACTCCGTAAAAAGGGTACTATCTGGCAGCCATGACTGACACGAATTATTCATTCTAGGGCGACGTTGTGGTTGCCAGAAGGTTCCAGAAGTTCTTGAGCAAGGGGGATTCGTTAAAGTAAGATGTGTACACAGCCCAGTTGTGACTGAAGTACATGGGTCCACTGTCCGAAGCAACAGCTTCGAAATGTCTGTCAGTCCACCCTCTGAAGAATTAACTATCTTTCTTGACAATTTCGAGAGTATTGTTGATGGGACGCTCTCCATGAACCCTCTGAAGCATGTCATCATCGTAACCAGAAGTAAGATAGGCGAGTAGCTGGATACCCATACAAGTTCCCCAGATGGGAAATGTATTGTTTTTGTTATTTTGTTAAACAGCGTAGTCCAGAATGTAGCGGGCATTGAGGATCCATGTGCTTTTAGAATCAAAGTCAACCCCACCTCCGGGGAATAGCACTCCGTTAATCTGATCGAGAGTCTAACGAAGTTTGGGCTGGGAAAGGTTATAGAAAAGAGGGACGACTTGTGCACCAGACATTTCGAGGAAACTGACATAGGTCCTGAAGAAGTAAGTGGTGTCAGGGGAGTAGCCTGTTTGGTTGAGGTCCTGGGTGTAGATTCCGATGACAGGGTGCTGGGAGGCTGAGGAGGCGAGTGCAGCAAATAAGAGTGCAGAAAGTAGGAGAAGTTTATACATATGGCTATGGTGTGTGATTAGAATAAATTTGGGAAGTATGGTAGATAAACATCCTTTGTTGGGTTTCTGAAAGATAAAATGAATCAAGACCATAGGCAAGGTATTTCAGCGGAGTAAATAGACATCTAGGCAGGCATTACCGATAAAAGGTCAAAACATCCATAAAGGATAAACCATAGATTCCTAGTTCCTCAAATATTCTGTTAGGATTCTATCACTTTTTCTTTTCTTCGTGTAGATTAACGAGGGACTTCTTCCCGAATATTGACGACCATCGCAACCACCCACCCACCTAGCCTTTCTGATTCTCAGACTGTTGCTCCGTCATAAACTATTTGTTCTTCAGCTTTTCCGCTGTCAGCTCGTCCCGCTCCGCCTCTCTATACCTCCTCAGTTTTTCATAGGCGTCCGATCTGTTTTTGTACGCAACATGGTACTTCTGATCCAGATTGATGGCTTTCGTGTAGCACTCCACTGCTTTTTAGTAATTGCCTGCCTTGAAGTAAACGCAGCCCAGACTATTATGGAAAGCTGGTTCATTTGGTGCAACATCCAGAGCTTTCTGGATGTAGCTTTCAGCTTATTTGAGGTTTCCGATGCAAGTGTAGCAATGTCCTATGTTGCGGTTGAGGATGGAGTTCTCAGGATTGCTGCTGGCTGCCTTGAGGAACCATTGCAAGGCTGCGTTCTTATCATTGTAATGGATATCATAGATACGGCCCAACTGGTTCTGGCTCTTGACATGACTGGGATCGATTTGAATACAACTTTTATAGTCAGCCTCAGCCAATGTGTATTCTTTTAAGTCCTCTTCTAAAAACTTGGCTCTCGTGTAATAGCCCTAGGTATCCTCTGCATTCTGCTGGATGTCGGTACTCAGTTGAACCAGTTTTTCCCTCGTCATAGTGTCATCCATCTTCGCCCAGAAGTCTGCCAGTTCCCATCCGCCCACATCCACAATTTCCCACTCCTTTTTCTCTGTATTCACAGTCTCTTACATCTTTGCCAGAGTCTGTCTCAACTTCTCCCGCTCTGTCTCCAGCATCTTCTTCGCATCCGAGATAGAATCCCCATACATCCCATATGATTCAATGTTCGTCTTCAAGTCATGTATGCTTCCGCAAGTCAGTTGCCCCCATTATCCAGATTTGATCTTTTAAATCGCCTGACTTGTGACTTGACCTATCTTTATCTTCTCTCGCAGCCTCCTCAGATATCCTTCAAAGTTTTTCAGCATTCTATCTAGCCCCGTTTTCAACTTTTCAACTTCCACCTTAGCTGATTTATACTGGGACTAGACTTACATTTCAAATGCAGGACTTGCTTTATCAGTGATCAGATCCTTAAGCGAATTCATAGACATGGGAAAGCGCTGAACCTTGTGGGTGTGTCTTTGGAGGTGGGGCTAGTTTTCACAGTCAGGACAAACCCTGGGGTCGGATTTACCGTCGGGACAGATGCAGATGGATTTGACCTAGCGGTGACATTGGGGACAAAAGGTCTGAAAAGACTTCAATGGTTCCATGGGACTGATTGTGATCTGATGGATATTGGATGAGGGTAATTATAATCTAGAAACAGTATTGACACTAGGAAATCGGGGTTTCTAATCGTCAGAATTGATAAGAATGATATTTTGTGTGATCTGATTTAATGTTTACCCAACGTGGAGTTAGGAATCAGCCTTTGAGGACGTGGATTGTGGACTGCATTGATTAAAAGCCGTCTAAATCAATTTTCACTAAACCTAACCATTGACAATCAGTGGGAAATATCTAGATATCATATGAGATAAGAAACACCCAGACCCACATAATACCTGATACTCTATATAATGACCAAATAACAACCCCTAATTAAAATATATCCGTTTATAGCTTCAATAAGTCGACTACATTATCTAACAACTTTGTCTAAAATGTAACATTTGTTCTGACACTCAGAACTGGAATGGCCTTGTTCTCGTTGTCAACAATGATCTCTCTTCCTTCTTGACTTCGCTTCGGTATGTGCTTCCCTCCCTATTCTCCCTTCTGTTCTGCGACTTTGAGCCACTGTACTTCGGCAACATCCTTGATGTCACAACCCGAGTCCTACACATCGAACCATCCTCAACTATTATTCTCCCTATCTTCTCCTCTTTTAACTCCTGTCTACGCAGGGTCTTCAGTTCCTCGTCCACCCTCCTTTCAATCTGGACCCTAATGTCATTCTATCGTTCGCTAATCTGGTCTACTTTAACCTTGACCATGGCTAAATGTTTTTGTTGTGATTGTTTTGCCTGTTGGTTGTCGAGTCTGGCCCGCAAAAGAAGCATATCCTCTTCCCGTAGTTGATTACTCTTCATAGTATTTTGCTAAATACCTAGTTGGCTGGCATAAGCAGGATAGAACCCAAACTCCAAAGGATCCAGATTTTCAGCCAACACTTATAGATTGATTCTCTGGAAATGTCCTCGGCGGAGACCTCGAAAGAGCAGGTGCAGCTGTGCCTGGCTCAAATACGTATCGTTGGCATTTAGAAACTCTGAAACGGTAGTGTCTACTAGGTACCCCATTTTTAGGGAGTCGAGGAACTCAAATAGATCATATACTTTAACTTAGTTTTACTAAAGAAGCTACTTGCCCAGGCTGCAAATTATTCGATTATGGGTCACCGACTCTGTCATAATCTCCATAAATAGGCGTTCAGCCTATTAAAGACCCTCAAATTAGCGAGAAGTTAGCAGCCTTTCAGAGGGTGATAGGTCATTATGATAGACAAAACTCAGGAAGTCCTAGAGCTCTACTCTCGCCTGTCTGTGTGGATCGAAGCACTGAAACAAGAGGTAGAGATCCTCAGGGGTATGTCTGAAGTATCTATTGTCCAAATACTAGCCCAGGTCATGAGGACGAAAGTGGTTGTTGTTTTTGGCGATGCACGAGAACAGCTAAGTGAGCGTGCTTTTAGAGAAGGTGTGGTTGAAGGCTTGCGAAAGTCTGAGACGAGTCCATTGTGCGTCTAATATCGCTTAGAAGAAAGTGCAGAGGATGAGCTGTTGTGATTTGTTCATTTGGGTGATGTGGTTGTGTTAGTTACTGTGTATTAGTTAGTTTAGTTATTTGGGTTGTTATGATTGTAAAGGAGAGACTAGGCGATAAAAAATATAGATAGAGGGAGGGAGAGGTGGGAGGGGCGTATAGACTAATAACTAGAAAGTAGAACATGGAAACAATTAAATTTATAAAAACCTGGGGACTGTTAAAAAGTGCGACAAATCTACACTAAGGACTCTTTGTAGGAAAATATCATTAAATGCAGGCTGTCTGGTTTCAACGTCTATTTTTTAGGCAATGGGAGGGTATTCACCTTTTAATAAGATAGTAAATATCCCACAACCACTGGTGCACTACGACAACACTTAGAATCAATATCGGTAAACAACTATCTTCTCGTTTTCAAATATGAACATCCTAATATACATATATATAGGTCGAACAGTCATTAAACCTCATTACCATCTTATTACCCCCCATGCACTAACCACTATCACATCTCAAAATAGTCACATCCCCCAACATCATCCCTTTCAAACACATCAATAATAACACTCCCACTCATCACAACACCAACCATCTCCACACTTCCTCAGCCTCCAAGCTCACATTCAATGACAGACTCAAAAAAATCATCTCTTCCTTCGAGCAGCGGCTTTCCACGCTCAGGGAAGACATCACAACATAGTATCCCCAAACTCGCAAATGGCTCGACCTCGAGAATTTCGCCTAATGCAACCTGATTGAATTTCAAAAAATCAACGATCAAATCACAGATATACGCCATCTCCTCATTCACAACGAATAAAGATCTAATAAAAATCCATAGCAGCCCCAAGGAGGAGTCCTGCAAGAAACCTTGAGGAGGGAAAGACTGGAGCAATACTAAATGACTCTAAAGTTGCTGAACCTGCAGCAGTCTAACCGACAACTGGCAAGATAGGCTGCCGTGAGTCATCTAAACACAGTTTAGAGAATATCACAAGGCATCAGTGAGGCTAAGAATTAAATGAAGCAGTTGTAGAAGCAAAGAGATCGATATTTGAGTTGCATGAACTGTGATGACTTCTTTATGAAGTACGAGAAAATGTGTCGATAGTGCGAGAAGATCAGACACGACAACTACTTGATCGAGCAGGAGTTGAAGGCTCTGAAGACGGACTGCACGAATTTGTTATGATATCATCAGGTACTTTGGAGATGTCCAGGAAGAGTAACCTCTGAGAATAGGAAGTGAATAAAAATCCAGTAACAATCTAAAAGGAACCCGAGGAATGAAAGATGAATAGGATATGATAAACTAATATAGAATGCTGTTGTTTTTCGATCTTCGAGCCCACAAAACTAACTATGTTGAGCCCAAATCCTTCATGAATTAATCATTATTATAGCTCTTTATTTCCTGATCTTCGTGAGACTTCATAAGTGTTAAACCTTTATTCCCAGTAACTCAAGCTAATTCAGAATCTAATCATCAGGTGGAAAGTCCCCATACGAATAATCCTCCATGTCCTACTCCGACTCTTAGAGCAATTTTGGCTATTGATTGTTATATTGGTTTGCTTCTGTCTTCATGGCTGGCCTGTCCTTCTGAGACTTAGGGTTTGTCCTTCTTCGTTTTAGGCGTTTTCTGAAAAGGAGTTGATCAGGTTGGATATCCGTCCAACTTTCATAAATACCCCAGGCATCTTCTATTCGAAGAAATTGTTGATGTCGATACCCACGCCCGGTTTTATAATTAGCCAATTAGCGATATTTATCCTCAATTTGCTCCTTCCTTTCCTGTGCAAGAGTTTGAATAGTTCTGTTTCCTGACCTCGTATCTTAGAAGAGGTTTGCATTCTTCAAGTAAACAAGTAGACTTAGTTCTACGGGTATGAATGTTTGCAATCGCCTGATCCCCTGCCATTCTTCGAAAAGGGTTTTGAACATTCTAGACTCGATCCTCGGGATACTCTTCGCCAAACCGAAAAGTAGCTTTTAGGGAGGGACTATCCTTATTTGGGACAGGGTTTTTCTGGCAATCTAGATTCTTTTTAGATTGTATGCCATAGCCTAATTTAATCTCTTGGGCTGTCTGTTCACTAAAACAGATTGGATGATTTTTTTAGTGTTGGCTTTGGAAAGTTGTAGGATCGATGAGAAGATGCGTTCTGCCCGATGCTGGCTCCGTGTGAGTGCTTCCCTCTTGAGATAGTGGAGGAGTGCGAGTTATGCGGGGATATGGGTCTATCGGTACATGCAGATCTAGGGAGTTCTATATTACAAGTAAGTTAAATGAGGAGGGACTATTTAAACCAACAGGCTTCAAAGCAGTCAGACTTAGGTAATTGTGCTCATTTATATTAACAGTAGAAGAGTAGTAAACTATGACTATTCCTAGCATCGGGTAGATACAACTCGTCTAAACTTGAATAAGTATATGTTTAGATCATCATGCACCGTTGTACATGTAGTGTTATTTAATGGCCAGAATCTCCAGAACTAGTGGCATGAGTTTTCCAAGAGTACTCATCAGACGTCCAGCACAAATCCTTAGGAAATTGTTAAATGCATAAATTAAAAAAGTGATGGAGTAAATAATGACCTGCCTGCCATTTTATAGAAATACAAAATATATCAACTCCTTCACTACATACTTCATCAGACATTTTCATTTAAGTCCATATACTTAAACATCAATGGCTGGATAGCTCTAATTCTTGTGAGAATTCCTATGTCCACTCAACCTTCACCCCCAGTGGCGGGTACTCCTTCCAAATCTAATCATTATTGTTTGGCTCTTCTCTATTCTCCAAGAACTACTCTGATTTCAACATAAACTATGATTAGTTAAGATTCTATATATTCGTTGGTTTCCTCTCCTAACTCTATTGTCGACATTTTCGGTTTTATCCTTTGCCATCTATTAATGAACCAAACGAGGAAGGCACACGCTTATGTTTAAACCTTCTCTATCGTTTGAACAGGAGCTGAGGAGCTCGGTAAGTTGTCCAGTTTTTATAAATATGACATGTTTTCTTTATTTTTTAAACAAATTACTGCTTTTTCGGGCATCGTTGATCACATTACTATGTACATTATAGATATAGGTTCTGTATTTGTTCTTCGTTGCGTTGGACCAGGCACTATAAAGCTATACTCCCTATTTAAGGATTTGACATGATGCTAGCATTCTGTAAATATAAGAGTAGAACAAGTTCTGCGGGAATTTTGCTTTGACTTCTAAGATCGACGTGCTATGGAATTAGGGCTCGAAAGATAACAAGTTTAATATCAGGAAAACGGCTTAGCCTACCAAATAGTAACGCTTCTGGAGATATTTGGAGTAGATTTTCCATTCTTTTCTTTACATTTTCAATCCTTTTCAATCTTGGGCGCAACCTCCAATCTCTTATGACATTTCTTTGGGAAATGTTAGTGAGTGCCCATTAGATGATTGATTAGATTCTTGTTTTTATGGAGAGCAAGACCGAGTTGAGGATACGATCTGCTTCCCATTGATTCGGGGATAGCTGTTAGCTTTGTAGATAATGAATGAGTCCTAGTTCGGCAGGGATATCGCTCTATCGATACATTGGAGATTCGCAATTCTATATTTGATATTATATGGGTTTAAATTTGGAGGCAAGCATTTCAAAGGGTATACTACATAACAGTCATACTTTTGAATGTTTTAACAGTAGAAGAGCGGTAGACAATACTGAGGAAGTGGCTAACATCTAATTTTCAATATTTTTATTATCAATAAAAGACTAGGATTTAAGCTCAGGTATCAGAAATGTTTAAGTCCACCTTTAGACCCCGACTGCCGGAAACTCTACTACCAATCTTCAATGCCGCCAAGTCCATCAAACTCTTCCTACTCTCCCAGTACTCGCCCACTTCTTTTCTCTTCCAAGACCTACTCCGCAATGAGCACAAGGTCTCCATTGGCGAAAGACTCTCCTGCTCCTGTCTGCCTGGCAACGATGACCACTGTATGCATACCTTCTATGTCATGCTCAAAGTCTACAGAGTCGATGAACAGGATCCTATCATTTGGCAGAGTAGTTACACAAAGTAATAGATTGATGGGATTCTGGCAGGCCAACATTCCCGAAAGCAACTTCAAAATGTCAACAGCTAATCGAGTAATAGACTCGAAAATGTGGCCAAGGCAGAGAAAGCTGGTTTAAATACACGGAAAATCAACAAAGACTCCACGCCAAAGGTGTAAGCTCTCTCATCGGACACAGACTCATTATGCCCCATCTGCCAAGAAAATGTAAAGTCTCATTTTCTAATTCCTTACTCAACGATTTCTTGTAGACAATTAGTTGATGGACGGAACTTCTGTTGCTTACTGCGATACCTCCTGCGGGAATAACTACCATACCAAATGTCTCAAAATTTGGATCCAACACAAGATAACCTCCAAAACGCAAATGTCATGTCCGATGTGTCGCACCGCTTGGAAGCCATCGTTCCTATAACAGATAACCGAGCAAGAGTAGCAACATATGAGAAAGAATAAAGTTTACTACAAAGTTTGTTCCGGATGCAGAGAATACGTGACTTCCAACATATATAAGTGCATTTTCTGTAAGGATATCCATTTGTGTAAGGGATGCTACGGGGACTTCAAACATGCTGAGCACGACAAGTTCCTTCTAAAGCAAACTGTCATAGGTCTGGATGATGATTGGAAACCAGCAGAAGAACGCCTTATCACGACCTTAACTTCCTCACCGAATAAAGCCAGCAAGAATAATAGGTAGATAAAGAAACTGCAGGAAACTACGCAAGAAGAGGAACAACCAACTTATAGCCTTTTCCCGTATAGCGAACTTACTAAGTATCTAGTTACTTGTTTCCCTTCAGTCTAAAACGATCTGTTCAAACTGTATGGCCCGAAAAACCTGGATTTCGATCCTAAGAGTATTTCTTGTATGCAGTGCGGCCAGATGACTACAAAGGGCATGCGAAGACTGTACTGTAAACACTTTATTGACGAGTACTGTCTTGGAAAATTATTGGAAGCAGGGGCTGTACAATGTCCCACAGACAAATGTGTGCTTTTGCATGGATACAAACAGATGAGAACTGAGGAAGAAGAATCGAAGAAGAGAAGACTAGCGGCTGAAAAGGAGTTAACTAATAACAATATCGACAAAGCACAAAGAAAAGCAGAATAGAAGCCTGGCATCAAATAGAGTAGAAATCAGAGGCAAGCAAATCAGGAATCCGAAGTTATCGGGACCCTCAACAGCAACAGTACTTCCGTAAGAAATCAATCACTTGGACGGGGCACAGATAGTACTCCCGGTCGAAGCAACTCTAAAGAAGTTCCGAGGACTGCCACTATGATGGGATTCGCAGGAAATCATCTTCTTAGCACGAATATCTGGTCGGGAAGAAGCATAACCAGGAATAGCACCTTGATGCATCCTTAGCTAATAGTGTTGAACACCCGGCTGCCCAAAAAACCAACAAATTGACCTAGAATCAAATAAAAATTAATGCTTCTTATTTTTGATGTTACGTCTTGCTACCCAGATTCAATTGAACATAAATACAGCAAAATATGCATAGGCGATGCGACATGAGATCTGGGACATGAATATGGATAGATAGATAGAGTTGATTTATTACAGGGTTTCTGGTTACCATCATATTTCTATAGAGCCAAAACTCTGATCGAACCTAAATGGACGAGTCGGCAACATCCAGCTCGACTGGCCGAATATCTCCTAAAGGTTGGCTCTCAGACTAGACTTCTGCCATGGTCTCTAAACATGTTTTAAAACAGTACAAACATTACGCTAGAATTAAGAGAATCTTACCACCACATCGATGCCCGAAACGTAACTCTAGAGCGTCGTCAGGTTCTTGGAGAGTGTGAGCATCTGCGTCACAAATAGGAACCCGATCGATATGGCCAGTAGCAGGGAACTCATTCCACAAGCATAAAGAATGATATTATCGGTGTCATCATGAACATTGGTGGCTACAACTTTTCCATTCATGTAGTCTCCCAAAATGCATCCTGCTACAAAGAATAGTGACACTGAGGCGTAAAACAAGAACTGGATGAAGTATTTATGGTTGTAGAGGCCCACACAATTCCCTACCCAAGGACAGTGGTGGTCCATTCTGAGGATACAGTTCTTGCAGATCCTACAGTGATGCACTCTCACCTCCTTGATTTTCTAGCACTTGAAGCAATAACTGACCCTCTTCAGGCACTCGATCTCATCACTACCGATTTGAACAAAGATAAATAAGAATTGACTTTTTACAATTAGGGATGAGCTTCGGGGTCGCGGCGGGCTGCTTTTTTAGCAGTCTCTTCTTCCTTTGACTTTTCAATTATTTACTTCAGGTCACCGTAATGCAGATTCTATGAGACGACACATCATGATTCCAGTGGGGTTGTTTTTCGAAAAATATTACTATATCGAGGGAGGGGGAGCCAGGGTGGGTAGTGATAGCTTTGTAGTAGCAGATGCAGATCAGAGAGACTGAGGTGACGAATAGAGGGAGACTGATCGCGCTGAAGATCGGATACTACACAGGATAGTGAATAAGGGCAAGGATCGATTATGAGAGTAGATACAATTTTCCACATGTAGATTGCGAAGAACCGCATGTAGCAGACGAACTCGAATATGATGAGGAACCAGACGAAGGCGAGGATAGCGAGTCGCTCTGACATTGTTTCTTTGTTGTTTTTAGTTATGTATTGGCTTGGTATGCTGTTTCTATATCGGCCAGGGAAGTTTGATGTATGTGGGTAAACTAATTATGTGCAATACAAGTAGCTTCCTTTAAAAATAATATAATTGTGTGACGATCAACTAATACAGGCTTTTGTTTGTAAAGATCAATAATCGGAACAGTATACTACACTCAATACCCGATCATGTAATTCTCAATAGCTTGTATTAGTCAAATATAGAACGTTAGAAACCCAATAAAAAAAGCACTACTCATTCATAAATTCAATCCTGTCACTATATCGTGTTCATCTCCTCCATAAAGGACTCACTCCTGTTCTTTTCGAAGCCTGGCCTCCTCCAATGTTGGTTGGGTTGTTGCACATACCATTCATATTAATTCTCGGAGTCCTCGAATGATAGCTGTTTTCCTTCTCGCTCGGTTGCAGCAAACTGTTCAGTCTCAGTTCGCGATGAGGCATATTCGTCGATGTGTTGTGCTGGCTATGTGGCGAATGTCCTCTGGCCTTCGAGGACTTGTCTTGGTTATTAGAGTAGTTGGTGCAGCCAGCCTTTCCGATTCTCTCAGGAGTCTTAACATTCTCATTGATTAAGGTGGCCCTGAAAGGTGAAACTCCGTTACGGTAGTTATTGGTCGGGCTTGTGTATCCGCTCATCCCTCCATTCAAGTTGTTATTGTTGTACGGCGGAATTCCCGTAGCGGGGATGATAGAGGGCTTCCTCGAGTTCTTATTGTTGTGAGGAGAGCGGCTATTCTGATGAAAATTCACATTAGGGTACTGCATTTGATGCGCCTGCTGAGTCTGTTGTGGCTGTTGTAGTTGCTGATGTTGTTGGATTTTGCTAGGGTTGTTGTTGGAATAAGGCCTACTAGTATTAGGAACAGTATTGTAGGCTGTCGTGGGGGCTGACTCTTTCCTTCTCCCTAAAGATGTCGGCTCGGTATGAGTATTTTGGGAGACATTATGGTGACCATTGTTGATGGGGGCTACTACACACCCGTTACTTCGCATGGCGCCTAGTATCTCGAGTAACTCTTCCCATGTGATCCGGTCTTCTTATTCGAACTCGACCATCCTCAATATAATCATATAGATTTGTTCTCCGAAGTTCTCCTTGAGAGCCATGAGTTTGTGTAGTAAGGGTTCCAGCCTGATCTCGAAGTTCCGATAGTCGAATATCTTTGAGATATCTTACTTGAAAAGAATCTCCAGCATCAAGATTCCCAGAGCAAAAACATCGGATTTAGAAGCGTCATGGTGAGGAAGCTGTCTTTGTTTGGAAAGACTAGTCACAAGCTGTGGAGATAAATATGCACCCGGAACCGAGGAGGCTGCAGGGTTGTTATTGTTGGCAAAGACCTACAGATAGGGCCAGTTGGTAGGTTTTTATCCCACAAGGCCCCATTTGCCAGCAAAGGCAACCCTGCTGCGACCCATGCCGATTGCTCCTGCCTCTAAACAGAGTTCTGAGACGCCTATGAGGAGATCAATGAGTTCAGTTGGAGATGTGACTTAGGCATGCTCAAGTCGCGTAAACTCGGGTATAACGAGTAGGTTGGGTGGAGCGAGATAATGTAATGAATGAGGAGAGGGTGGGAGATGCGAGTGAGCTTCGCCGAGGAAGAACTCCATGCCATTATATTTGACATGATGGACTTGTCCGTAGATTTAGCAACCTGTGGAGATGATAGATGTTGATGATGAAGGGGGATTACTTTTAGTGGAGATGTGTTGACACTGCTGGAGGAGTTCTTCAACGTTGTCAATTTCGAGGATGCGTGACTTTTTGTTGCCCATTGGGAGGAGAGGTATTTGGAAGGAAGCTCTGATTATGCTGTAGTATGGGAATACGAGTTTACCCAGATAGTGTACAATAGTATTATGAGTTTTGGCGTGAAGACAGACTGGGTTAAGGATTTAACGATAATATTATTGATTAGTTAGACCATTATTATCTAATTACTGGGTATTTATGTTGATCAACTCCCTCATCAGTTATGCCGAGTACAATAGGCCCAGGAAAATAAGGTGTTATGACTGTCGATGAAATTGATATTGCCTCCAAGTCATCCGTATCGACCATTGGGAAAGATAGACCACATGACAACAACTCATGTCCCTGGTCTCTAGTGCCAATTAACACAATTAGTATTTGCTTTCACAATCAGATCCTACCCTTCCATCAAATATACCTTATCAAATGTATACCCTCTATTTAATGCAATCTAAAGACAAATACACATATTGTCCAAATGCAGCTCTCAGACCTGCCAGAAATGGATTTTCCCATTGCTGTCCCAGGAGCACACTTGATTTCCTCTGAGCAGCACCTTGATACTGTTGTCGTGATGAGAGGCCCCCTCTTGTAATCCAACTGATCCCTTTTCTTGCAGTTTCTTCACGCCTTGCCTCTCGAACATCGAAGTCATCCCTGACACTAAACTCTTCTTCTTTTACACCTGCACACTGCTGATCAGAGGGTCTTCAAGGAACTTCACGAAACCAAAGCTAGTGCCTAAATCCGATTCGAAAATCATTAGATATATAATTGTGTTTGAATTTACCCTGTCGCTTAAAGAGAGCTACTCTCTTGTCGTATCCTCCTGCAACGAAGGTATCTTTATCGATGTAGGCGCCACTCGTGAAAGGCAGTCCTTTCCATTGGATATTAGTTGGGGTTGAAGTTTGTGCTCCTTCAGGAAGGGTCTCGACGTAGTAGGAGTTATTGTGTGGCAGTACAGCTATTTATTTGCCATTAGGATTGAAAAACAGAGCATTAGTCCAGCCGTTCAGATCTTCTAAGACCATAAGCACGACTCCGAATGTTTTGATATTATCGAAAGGTCCTTTATAGGAAGTATCGTCAGCATGAGACCCATCAACATCTGTTGACAAACTGCAGGTAATGAGTTTGACGGAATAGTCGGAAGACCCGATGGCTACGATGTTGCCACTCTGGTGGAACTGAACAGTTGTTATCGTGGATTTGAACTCCATTTCTTCTCTGACCTTGACAAACTTGCATGCCCAGAAATCTTCACTTTGATTGAAGAAGCAGATATGTGTTTTTTTGCAGCTGCTCCCGATTGCGATCTTTTTGCCATTGGCTGACCAGGCACCGTCAGTAATACTGAGTTTGTTATAGCAATTTACCATTTCCTTGGTCCAGGTGTTGTTGGCTTCAGGGCGCCAAACGACGACGCTACGGTCGTGGGAGCACGACAACAGCTTGCCCGAAGACGACCAGTCAAGAGCACAGATATACTGTGTCTGATCGCGGATGGTGCTTTTGAAGACCCATTTATCGACGAGGAATACCTCTGAGGATATTTCGTAGATATTGATGGAGTTATCATATTTGAAGGCGATGGCACACTGTCTGCCATCAGGAGAGAAGGCGATGGCAGTAATCTTCTTGTCTGCGAAGAGTTTGGTGTTGTTCATGAGTAGAGGGGTTGTTATTTAAAGGTGGAGGTAATAGATTTTGTGATTATATTTGGTTAGGATATGATTGTGGGGATTTAGTGTTCTTTGTTAATGCGGAGAGGATGATTGTGTTTTATTGGGTATGGTATATGTCGAGTTTATTGATATTTAGTTAATGGAGATATTAGATTGGCATCCAATGCACGATCATGGCCCATCATCTGATAGGGTATAACACAGAGATAATACAGGTATGCCAACACATGAATTACAGATCTTAGTCAATAATTAACGCGAAGGAACACCCACACTAAATTCAAAATATTTAAACCCGACAGTCCCCTATTCATTTTATTCTTAAAACCTTCACGCTACCTTCTGTTGCAGGATAAGTACTGGAATCGTTACAAATCAATAGGCACCAAATACAAGTTAGTATTATAAATAACGAAAAATAACACACATGATTTAAAGGATATCTGAACAGTTCCTCAAACCCCCCTATTCTAACCATCTCTATTCCCTCGGTTCTCCACTCACCAACCCCAAAGGGAAGATTATCATCAGAAAAGATATCACACTCGCTCAAATACCCGTCAGCCATTATTCCACTGCTTCCTCCTCATCCTCTCTCCTCTCTTTCCATAATTCCAAACAACACAGCCAGCATCGTCTTGCCTTTATCTACTGCCACTCCTATAACTCCAATCGATCCTAAGCACTCTCCCTCGTTGCTCCTCTCGTACAGAACTAAAGCACCAGTCTCATTACCTTCGATTTTCAGCGAGTACATCCTCAAACTAAAGAATTTGACAACAAAGAGGGCCATATCACTTTTGGACATCATTAGTCCTAACAGCTGCGCAAGGTTATAGAATGGGCTCGGTAGAATATTGCCGATCGAATCATCCTCTGGGGCAGGAGTATGGGTGCATTCACAGCACTGAATCATTATCTTCGAGAAAAACAACAGGAGTCTATCATGGGTTTGGTGCTTGATAGTCCATATCACTCAGTATCTGAGCTGATATCTCGGATCATCCAGGATAATGTCGCCCTGCTACCGATGTTCGTGATTAAGGGAGGTCTGCAAATCGCTAAGTCTTAGATCCATAAAATGGTAGACTTCGATATTGATGCTTTGGAGTTGCTACCCCTTCTAAGAGCAAGAAGCAGGAGCCATAGTACGCCAACTGTCGTCATATGCTCGAGCTAGGACCAGATAACGGGGGAAGCCACGTTAAAAATATTTCAAGAGTACCCAGGGCCCAAGAAACTGCTAGATTCCAGGAAAAGACATGATTAACAACGAGACTAGCAATTTATCCTAGATGTAGTTGATAATCTCAATAGCCTATCCAACATCAATAAAATAAGCATGCCTAGAGATAGATGCCTTATCGACAGCCATTCCAAACAAGCTATTTTCATGGATCACCAACATCTACGGCAGCCTGTGAGACTCCGGAAATACGAGTGCTCTATTAAAAAGCTATAGTTCCAGCCACCACATTAAGGAAAATATCTATACAACGATTAATCCAGTAAAAAATAGCAGCATCATCACTTGCAAAAAGTACAGAAACAACATATAAGTCTAGAAAATAGTCCTAGCAACAACAAAAGCCTTGGTCCGAAAGAATATAAGAGCCTCCTAGAATCCAATGCTAGTCTCAGAAACCAGAAGCAGACGCACAATCACTCAGTCCTTATGATGTTGGCATCTTCGTCTTATCCTCACACTTCTAAGGCTACTCTTACTTCTACCGATCCCAATCTCAATCTAAACTCTGCCAGAAATCCGATGGGTATGCTTCATACCAACATAAACCTTGGTGGAAACCATCCAGAAACAACCAGAAACTGGTAGAGTTCCAGTTTTTGCTCCCCGCGGTTTCCCCAATCGCGAGGGCAGTCTGGAAACTGCATATACTAACAACAGTCAGGGAATAGTTGGCGAGTAAACATGTCTGGAAACAAAGTAATTGGTCACAACAAGGGTGGTGCAGTGTGATATGTTCTGAATTGTGTGTATATCTGTGTATATTGACTTGCGACATGACTGGGGTAAATTTAGTGTAATCATCCATTTTGGGAGGCTTATATTTAATTGTTCAATGGGAATGTGAGGCGTGTAATGTAATAAGTAATCTAGTGGTTTGAGGGTGTCCAATATTTCTGTACAGAGGGACAACACACTTTACACAAAAACACGGTGCTGACAAATTTAAAATCTTCTTTTAAACTTATTGAACTTTAGACATTCCCAGGAACCATAACTCCAAATTGATATCCTCAATAAGATTATCACACTTACCTAAGTATATAGACAGACACTCCTTAACAACTAAACTCATACACTTCAAAATACTCTGCACTTCACTCCCTACTCAACGACATGGAAACACACCTCCAGGCACTCGGACGCGAAAACCAATAACTCAAAATGGAACTCACCGAACTCAGAAACGCATTTGACCTCAATCGCGAAGTCATAACCATTCTTTCCAACAAAGCTGAAATCTCCAAAAGACACTTCTACGTCATGCTCAAGAAGATGGGCGAACACATCCTCGAACTATCCGAGAACCAGTTCGAAATACGCAGGCAGAGGACCGCCAAGGTCGAGCAGGTACCATTTGATTAGCTGACTCCCTTCCATCATTTATGTAATGGCCGTAGCTGGAAGAACTCGAACAGAAGTACCAAAAGTCCCTATAGAGGGTCAAGCACCTGGAGAAACAGCTGGAGTAGGCTACTACCCTGCTCACTATCACAGAATTCGAAACCAGTTCCCTGAATCATAATAACTACCAGACACACATGTATCGAGATGCAGGCAAAAGTAACAGCATCAGCCAGGCCTTTGTTAACCAGTCCTCTAAAAACAGCAGCAACGAGGCCTCTCTTGGCAGTATCTTTAAGGTGACCTCGATGAATGCAATAGGATCTGCAGGAGGACATGAACAAACTCGAAGGCCAGCAATCATTAGTCCGAAGTAGACCCATGAGGTTCTCACGGGAGAAATAGTTAAATTAAGTAATTAACTATTTGCAATGGGGGCAGCCTACACCCAGATAAAGGCTGAGAACAAGTCGCTCAAAATGACCCTTAAGGTAAGCTGAAAAATCCTCTTATCCACTATCCATCTCCTATGTCATTTCTAATTATTCTATGATTTGGAACGTAGAAACTCCAAGAACCCTTAAACAACCCCCCGAGCATCAGAAGGACCAATACCTTCAACTACAACAATAGATCACCAGAGTACGAAGAGTTCCCTAGTGATTAGATATCCGAAGAGAACTACGAGTAATAATACAGTGATGAGTCTGACCACCATAACAATTCCTATATGGGTGGCGGTATGGCCCGTGGGGAATTGCATAGTTTCTGTACTACTCGCAATGCTCCTTCCCACTTCAAGACCAGAACATTGAATCACATACAGGGTGAAAGCAGCGTCACTAATCGGAATAACAACAGGGATGCTAATAGAAATAGCAAGTAGGCGAGAGGCAACTCAAAACATCATAGGAAGAATAGCCTGATTTCAGACCCACTGAGCAGTCCTACTTACGGCGTTGCGGTGTAGAACCAGCTGAAGAAATAAATCGCTGGGCTGAACCGCAAGAATGATCATTTAATACACCAGCTAGAAATCCTACAGCTAGCCTGGAAAAAGAGGGGTTTGGACGTCAGAAAGAAATAGCCAGTTAGTAAGGCTGGCAATGGCAACAGAATGAAATAATCGCGGAGGATGAACGAGGCTGAAATACTGGAGCTGGTGGACTGGAGGTATCGGATGGAGATTCTGGACGCCGTCTAGATAATTCAACATCTGTCATACAACTAGGATCTCAGGTCGAAATCTAGATGAGGATGAGGGGAGCAGAACTGACTTTAGGGAGAAAATTGTAAATCTCGAGAGAGTTTAAAACGATACACAAATGCATACATATTATTTTATAATAGATAATTCTTTTAAACTGTGGAGAAATGTCCTTTGCATTACTGACTTATTTTGACATGTAGATGTGTTGCCATCAGGACTTGTACTGCAAAACACTGGGGTTCTCCGCATCTCTCTCGATGTACTCCTTCTCGATGAGCTTATCCACCGCTTCTTTTATTTGCTACAAACATACAAACAATCATATTGCCAATGAAAAATGTATCCTTACGTTTATAGTCGTCTGGAAGAACTTCAGATAAACTCCCATTTCCTGGTGCAACTCTACTAGCCCCAGAGTTTTCTTTCTCTTCATTACTTTCACGATTGCTGCCTAAATCGCTAGTTCACGTTCCACTGATATCGATTCCTTTCTTGGCTTCTTGACAGGGCGGGCAGATCTGTAACTCACCTTTTTATACTCTGACATGTACGAGTCATTATACTAGAAGGCTCCATTCGAGTAGTTCAAGATTCCGTCCTTGGTCGATAGGCACCCCAGTTGTCTGTTGATGAACTAAATATCAACACTGAACTTCTGTAGGATCTCGGTTACGGTCACCCTTCTTCGTTGTGACTAGACAAATAGCAACACCAAACCCTGGAACATATTCATCACAATCTGCGAAGTATCCAGTTTGGCGTTCAATTTTCTATTATGCCTGACTTCGATCGACATACCACTCATCAATGGTAAATATTCTAGGTGTCTGTTAGAGTGTGCCGAGCAATAGAAAGTCTCGAACTCCTTCCTAACGAACTAGAGCTATTGAGGGAAGGTGAGCTAGAGGTTGGTCTCAGCCTGCTCTTCCTTGAGGTAGTTGGTCCAGTTTTCCCGATTCAACACCCGGACCGAGTACTCAAAAGCGACTAGATTGTTGGATCCTCGCGTCATTAGCACATACTTCTTGAACTGGGATTCCAGTTGCGATGCTTTAATATAGTCATTATACTTTCCCTCTGCTCCTTCTGTGAACATACCTCCACAACACTCCTTCATCCTTTCGATGAATCTGTTCTCGACTTCCAGACTCGGTGTAGTGTTCATTAACAGTCTCCGCGATAGTTCGTATTCGTAGGTACTCATGAAGATGTCCTTGCTCTGGAGACATTCGAAGGTCCTGAGCATCTGCTATTCGGTGTCTCCCGCGAGTTTGCCTTCCTTGATGAGGTTGCTGATGTGGATTGCCAAATTTTAGCAGATGCGAAATTCTTAATCGTGCACATTGAGGACCGATTCCATAGCTTTTCTGAAATGGAATAAGAAATCCTGATCGTCGCAGAATGCATACGATGTGAACTTCAGATTGAGCTGGTAGAACTCCCCGAATTTGGAAATGAAAGCAATTGCACCTTCGTCTCGAGCAATGATCTCGAACATTTGCAACCCTGACTATTTAAGAAAGTTGTGGTATTCGGTCCGCAGATGCTCCAGAACGTGGTGTTGTTTCATGAAGCCGTACATGAATCTCAGTTTCTATAAATCGGCAAAAATAAAGGTCAAGGAGGATGGGTACTTCAATATCTCTAGACCTCAGATACCTCTTTACGCCGGTTTCAGGGTTTGAGATGTACTCTGGATGCGTAGAAATGAAGGTCTGACTCAGGAGAGTTAGTAGAAGGTCTGTTTCTTCAGGAGTCAGCGGAACTGTTTGCCTGATAAAGGCTGCCTCATCAGCGATAAAACTCTCAATTCTTCTGAGGTATTCATAGACGTCCATATCCCTGGACTGTATCCTGCTCGTAAGGTAGACTCTTACTCTTTCTTGTGTATAGATCCCCTGAATTATAAGTATTTGTAAATTATTAATGATTAGAAAAAGGTGTTTACGAGAAACTCTCGGAAGGTGGACTTAGCAGTAGCTTCAGCCACACTTCTGATGATAGTTGAAATAGGGAGCAAAGTCGGAGGAACATTGCCATGGGAGGCCTGTTCAGATAAGATAGTGAAATAGTTTTTGAAGACCAATGTCTTTCTATTGCGTTCATCGCAAAGCAGATTGTCTTCGAAGATCATATACGCTTTGACCTTCAGCCGAGGGAATCCCGCTTCTTTCAGATAGTATCGATCCTAAGCATGAGTTTTAAAATTCGGGGAGTTGAGTTATGACTAAGGCTTTATTACCAGGTACTGGAAACAGAACAGAGCCACTTTCAGCAGATCCTGGTACGCGAGCCAGAGTCTCTGCAGAAAGTCCAGCAGCTCAACCGTCTCTGCGCAACGTAGCAGGCGCATATGTATGATGAGGTACATGGTGTCCTGGAAGCATTCATAGAGCTTTTCAGTGCGTGAAGCTTTCTGTGTGCACATACGGTATATGTCTCTGTATTGGCAACGAGTATTTGGTCTTTAGGTACAATGTTACGTGTAGATGAGGAGAGTGTCGTTTCTGTTGGGCTGGTAGGGTTTTTGGGGGATGGGTCCCTATTGGAAATAGTGCTCGTCTATTTATTGTGCCAGGCGGGTGAAGTAGTTCTTGGAGGGCTGCCACTCGTTGACGAAGTTGGAGAGTTTGTCGAACATTGGTATGCAGGGTTTGTTATGAGTGTATGGGAGGAGTGCGCAAATCTAGGTACTGGGTATAATCCTGTTATGATTCTGTTGTTTACAAATATGTTTTAAATGTCGATTCTACTTTTTGAATTAGTTCATGATCCTATATTGGCTTCAAGAGGATAGGTTGTCTAGTGGAAGCCAGACGGTAGCTTTCATCTCCATAATCACAGCTAACTATTTATTACTCTACTTCAAAAACAAATACCCTTCAGATCCTTTCGCTCAGCCCAAACCACCACTCTGCACACTCCGATAATTAAATACTCTACCCTATAGCATCAAACACCCCCATCTATGCCCATCCAGGATTTCCTAGATCTCCACGCTGACACTCTCCTCCTCGCCTACGTCTTCGCCATAGCAGCCTACATTGGATTCATCATCTTAGCACGCTGTCTGAACATCCTCCTAGATCTCCTGTTCTAGCTCAGCGAGGAGTCACCCTAAATCTACTACCTGCTGTTTTGGGACGACGAGACCGAAATGGAGTACCAGTAGTACCACCGAAATATGTACCTGCAGAAAGTGCAGTAAGAGTTTTTGACTTTAGTGGAGTCGAAGAGATTCCAGGAGAGTGCCGAGAAGAGCGGGGACAGGAGTCTGGGGTTCATCGTGGAACAGATAAAGGATTCGCAGAACACGCAGAACCTTAAACACTACCTGAAACTTTGATTTAACTACGGAAGCAATAGTCTAACTAATCGTGTTAACCTCTTTACTTTTGCGTAGAGTCTTCTGTTTCTTGCTTTGTCTATATTGATTTGTGTCAATAACCTTTCATCCTTTGTGAGGAAATAAAAAACAATTGGAAACTCACGATAACAATGGCTCTAACTGTGTGCTTCTTGGATCCTTTGATTCGAATGGCATTCATCTTTGTTTCTAATATATACACTGTTCTCAATCAATAATAAAGTCTCGTGGACCTGCTTTCTTCCGATCAGCCTGAGCTTGTTTTTTATTGCCTAATGCCTGGTAGGCATCGGCGCGATTCCTGTAGGCCTCCAGGTATTCCACATCTAATGATATAGCTTTGTTGTAGACTTGCACAGAATCACTCAGTTTCCCCAATTTGAAAAGTGCAATCCCCAGATACGTGTAACATTCCGCATCCTAGGACTTTCCTTTCAGAGCTCTCCTAAGATAATCTTCTGCCTTGCGATAATCTAGCTGATAATCCACATAGAACTGACCCATTTTCTTTAAGGTCTCGAAATTGTGGGGATCGGAGTCGATAGACTTGTTGAACCATTCAAGAGCTTTTTTCTGATCAGCACGTTGAGCCCAACAAGCAATCTCACAGCATGCTTTACTGTGTTTGGGATTTAACTCCAGGCACTTAAAGAGGTCTTTCTCTGCAAAAGATCTGTTATTTCCTACATTATATACTACCAATCCTCTTTCGAAGTACTTATCTGCATTTGTGGGATCAGCCTTGATCGACCTGCAGAGAACCTACAGCTTTTTCTTTTCTTCATCTCGTTGCATGCATTTATAGGTCTGGCTCAATTATGGACCCAATAAACCCATAACCCTCAAAGACTCAGTCTTCTTTAGAGCCTATTCCGAGAACTTCTTTATCGTGGACTACAAGCTCTCTCTTTCTTTATCCACGAGGGATTTGGCTGTGTGGATGCTCTTACCATAGAATCCTGCACCCTCTACCCTGTCTTTGACCTCAGCCAAGTCACTGCACTTCAAGGACGCCCATTATCCTTTTTCCATCTTCGCTAAAATTTCTGCCACATCTTCATCCATTTTGACCTACTCCTTAATAGTCACGATGTAGGCCTTATATTCTTTCAAAAAGGTGTCCAGGGTTTACTTGGCACTTTTGAATTGTTCTTACACACTCCTACAGCTCTCATCCAACTCAAGCAGGAACTTCTCAAGTATCTGATTATCTCGGAGGAGTTAGCTGAACTCAGCACTGATTACAGTGATATTGGTGTTGCCGTGTTTGTGGTGTCTCTGGTCCTTGATGCTTTCGCAAGTGTGGCAGAACCGAGGGTCTACTTTGCCTTGGGGATGGGCGCATAGCGTGAGGATAGGGTGATGGGAGCTGTCCACAGGACATTTATGAGTGTTTATCTCTGCTGACAATTCTGATGATTTTTTCATCCTGGGTTCTTACTGATGTGGAAATTTATAAAATTTATGATAAAGTAAAATCATAATCGGTTATATTAGTTCATAAAATAACTAAGTCGAAACAGAACTGCAAACGTCCATTCAACTGAAGTTGTGAGTATTACACAGAGACATTATTGGATACTTCGACCAGTCAAGACCAAGCATGTTCGTCATAGGTAGTTCTAGTCCAGCATCATCGCCCATCTACATCGGAGGGGTGTTGATGGGTGCATCTCTAACTGCACCAGCCCTTCTGGAACCCTCAAACTTCTCTAGTTATTGATTTTCCAATTCTATATTCTACACGACAAAATAATTCTCAATATTTGACTAAATGCCTTACGATATCATTCAAAATCTCTAAATATTCGTAATGGAACCAAAAACTGGGATGTTGTTGTGGGATCGAGTTCGGTACACTCCATGCAATTGTCCGAGGCCAAATAGGCCCATTCATTCAGTGTGTAGTATGGATAAATAGCACTCAAGTAAGTGTATATTTATGCACTAGTTCGAGAAAGGTAGAAAAGCCAACAACATCATTTGCTCACATTCCTTTTTCTCATTAAATATCTTTTTAAATAGGTTTGGACTCACAGAGGTTAAGTTAGTGTTTAAAAATATATGACTTTTTTATAAAAAAACCGAAAATCAGATGCGCACCTCGCTTATTCCAACGTTGTATTCGTTAACCGATGTTTAATAGGGGTTCATCAACAAAGGTATACCCTGCTCGCTCCGGACGAAAATTTATCGATGGTTAGCTATGTGGCTCAGGTTTTTCTTGGTCGCCCACAGGGTACAGCAAGTTCCGAAGAAACCCACGACTGCAAGAATGGTTGACTGCACTGCCATGATATAGTAGTCATCTAAACCCTTCCCGCATAGCGTTGACTGAAGTACAAGGATATCCTATCCGATCAAAGAGCAATTGACACCTGGCAGTATTCCATATTGGGGATCTGTGATTTCAGAGATTGATCCGTTGACTTGGACTGTCGTCTTTTCGCCTTAAGCTTTGAGAGTCGTAAGAATATTCCCCAAGGCCTGTATTTTAGGATCGATCGTCGTTGAGTATCTCGAATAGACTGGTAGAATAGCCTGTACTCTGGGCTAATGCCACGACGAGGCAAGATTCGCCAGATCTTTTCCCATCATATTTCCACAATCCACTTGGCTATATCTTGAACGGATGGCACTGGCAATGGTAGTGGGTGTGTATTTAAGGAAGAGATCATAAAGATTTATGCAGCCGCGAGGACAGGACACGAGATCAGTACATTAAACCTGCGGCAGCGAGCACGGGAACTGGACGAGGCTGGAAGCTCCGAAACTGGGGACAAAACTATCCACAAGGTTGGGATCACATATATCTTTGTAGTAGTCCCTCGATGCGAGCCTCTGGAAGTAAGCTGAAACATTACTCACATAAGCAATATCGTTGAGATTTGAATCAAGATGTCCTTGTATTTGTTCCTTGAATTGAGACCTCAGCGCTACAAGTATCGTAGGATCGAATTAACTGAATTACATAGCTGAGTTCATCGAGTTATTGAGATCTGTGAGAGTTGAGGTGATTTGTGTAGAGTCAAAGCCGGCTGCGTTGATAATGCTACCTCCTCCTCCAGGGAAACATACAGCAGCCTAGTCCATAAACTATTTTGATATTCCGATTCTCGTGCCGTAGTCTGAAAGTTGGTTAGAATGTAATTAGGTATTTATTGAGTTAGAGAAGCTTTACCTATTAGTGAAGAGGGGGTGTTATCCAAGGCAATAAGTGACTGTTTGCATACAACTCCTAGTGGAGGAATCAAGACCCAGTACACGATGGACACAGAGAATGCTATGAGAGTACACAAGGAGAAGAGTGTACAAGAACAATACACTGCATACTTGCACTTTTCAATCTTGTAGAAGAACATATACCCGAGGCCTACCACAGCTACGAGCATAGCTAATCCAATCACTACCACAAATGACCTAGAGAAAAAGGCGACCAAACGATTACCAAACATAAAATAGTCCGCAAAAGTGTCGTACTCCGAAGGTGTGTTGATTGTATTAATTACAGACGATAGTGTGGAAATAGCTTGCTGTATTGTAGAGTTGATGCTGGAAGTCGAAGAGTTAAGATTTTGAATAGACTTTGATCCAGATATTGCAGCAGAGGAAATTGAGCTAGAGAGATTATAGCTTGTTTGGCTGAGACCCCCGATGTTGGGGCTGCCGAGGATGTAATCAAACGCAGACTCAATGATTGGTGGACTGTTGGGGACCGGCGAATTATAGATAATTTTTATAGTAGCATTAGGTTTAACACCGTCCGCGAGTATCTCGAGATCTTTATTCAGTTGATTTGTAGTATTGGTAACATTGTTGAGAGAGCTGTACATGTTCGAGACGAAGGCCAAAAGGATACTGCTGAAGTTACCGTTGAGGTATCCGAGCTGATTGGATAGAGTCTGGACACCCATGAAATAGCTCTGTCCGGAAGTAGTAATGTTGCCATTGAGAATATCATCTCTAAGCATAGACAACTCACAACGGAGAAAAGGGATAGCATTTTCAGCATCTGATATATTGAATATGGCTGAAGAATCCAAATAAAATGAAATAAATGATTAATTTGTTGGAATGTAAGTACCTGCAATAGAGGTCGCAACGCCGGTTAGTAGGATTAACAGAGTCAAAATGGTTGGAAGTCGGATTTATTCGTTGGTCCTTGGATCTTTGCTTCTAGTCCTGTAACAGCAGGAACAGCACAGGTAGATAGGCAGGCACAACACAGTCAAGAACAACCCTGACGATAGAATAATGAGGAGCCAACGCCATTTAAAGGTTGTTAATTAGTAGATCTTTCTGAGGTCCATATTGACCAGAGAATTGATAGAATAGCTGAATGCAGAATTAAGAAATGTGAGTAGTATTTGCTGAATAATGAGTGGGTACTAGTCGAGGGGGAAGTAAGAGTATGCAGCGTCGATGTATTTGGACTTTTTGAATGATTTAAGTGTAGAGGTGTAAGTGTCTCTGGGCGCACGACAGTAGGTGAAGACTTATTCGGTCCTGGAGGGATTGGTGATGACTTTGGCAGGGTCGAGCTGGGTATTCGCAGAGTAGCTGAAGAGCAAGCAGAGAGCTATCAGAAATAGTGGGGTACGCCTGAGCATCGTTGGTTTGGCGATTTCTACAATAATTATATCATATTATAATTAGACTTATTAGATTTATTTGTCTAAGTAGATAGATTTATGATGAGGCTTAGTATCGATATCGGGATGAGTGGGTTTTGTTAACCCTCTTTATTTGAATGGTAGGGTGCTTACTATTAACATTATTGAAAAATAACGTGTCGGGAGGGTGTGTGGGTATGTGAGGTTTAAGGAAGAGCCATCTGTTTTAGTAGGGACGTTTTGGTTTTTAAATTAAATCAGGTCGTGTATTCGAGGACAGTACCATCAATAGAAAATCCTAAACTGTATATAAGCCTATGTACTTCTACATAGTTATAATTTTGTGTGCGCATTGTTCTTTCGGGTATTTTGAACCCTCTTTTAAACTTAATATTCTATGGTCAGTGCCAACTATATGCCTTTCTTGAACGAATAACAAGCACAATAGCCACCCCCTGCATAAACTAGCATAGCCCACTCCAATACTAGTCATTATAATTACCAGTACAACACAATATACACACAATGTCCAGACTCGTTCCCTGGCGCAACAAACCCACGCCCTTCATCCTCGAGATGATGCCCGTCGCCAAATAATACAAACTCTATCTCGTCCACTAGACTGGGCCCACTTCTTTCGTGTTCAAGGATGACAGCGATAACAAGTTCAAAGTAACATCCAAACATAATCATCTCATCTATGATATCTGACATGCAAAAGGTAACTATCGGAATGAAACTTAGTTGTTCGTGTGCCGTAGTTCAGAACGACCACTGCCTCCATACTCTGTTTGTCATGCTAAAAAGGTTCAGGGTCGATGAGACTAACCCTATCATCTGGCAAGGTAAACCCAGTTTCTAATGAATTTCGACTGCATCACATGTTGTTGTGGGCCTTTCTTTCTTTTCATTGATGATTACATGAGCCAAACCCTAATCATTTAACACAGCTTCGTACCTGGACAATGAACTGGACGGTCTGGTGCAGATGAAATTCTCGGAAAAGAGAAAACAGTCGAGCACCAATAGCCACAATAACAAATTCTTAAAAAAGAAAACAGTAACGGATAATAACAAAGAAAAGTAAAAGGATGAGTTCGATTTCCCCAAAGTCTCAGACGACGACACCTGTCCCATCTGCTATGTCGAACTCAAGGGCGAGTGCTACTCCCAGTGCGCGACCTGCCAGAACTGTCTCCACAGCAAGTGTCTCAAAGTCTGGGCACAGCACAAGCAGGAGTCCCGCACTCCCGTCACATGTCCTCTGTGTCGGTCCGAATTCGATAACCCCATACATATTGTGCTGCGAGATATGGAACGGTGGGCTTCGCGGTTCCTAATCCATAAAGGCACTAAGTGCTCAGGCTGCAACCAAAAGAACATCAAAGGACTGATATTTAGGTGCATTCACTGCGATAATGCCGCTCTTTGCAAGCAGTGTTTCTAGAGTGGAGAGCACAAAGAACACGATTACTTCCTGATGAAAGAAAATGCGTAAGGGTAGTGGGTACAAGCCCCTACTAGGAGTGCTCTCGGACTTTCTAAAAACCCAGCTTATCGTTTTACAAGGCCTAGCGACTAAGAAGAGCGATATAAAGCCTAGAAGCCAATTAAGGATATTAAAAGCTATGTTATTGGAGTTTTCCCAACCGTAAAAGACTATAACTTCAACCAACTAGCCACGATGGGTGGAGGCATCGGCAATCCTGGAGGAGTCAATCTCGGGGTCATTGGCAATGAAGTTCGGCTCAAGCAAATCTGTCATGAATGCAACAATCCAGGAAACGACATGATGAAAAGGTTAAACTGTGGACACACCTATCACGAGGAGTGTTTAAAAGGGATGTTCGAGAGATCGGAATACGAATGTACAGTTGACGGGTAAGTCATATGCAAAGGACTCGTGAACTGTCTGAGTGTCAGATTGAAAAAGAAAGTAACAAAACCCATGGTGGATGTGGTGATCCTCAATCGTAACCAGAATGGTAGCATCAATGGAGCCAGTGAAGAGTACAAGAGCCGGAGCGCAATGAAGAATAAAGAGCAGGGTCAGCCTAATACTCAGCCTACGACAGAGAATGTTGCCAATACCAAGAATAACAATATTTCTGGAATCAAAAGATAAGCGTCCACAGGCAAACCCCCATCGAGTCTGATGATCAGCAGCAACCAGACTCAGCAGAAGATGGAGCAGAACCTAAGGGTATTCCGGATAAAGAAGAAGGTCTTGGACCGGAAAGTGGAGCAGTTCTCGCCGAACCTGAATTTACTGGGAATGGGGGAAGGGATGGTGATAACAGGGATATCGCAGCAGCAGGTAGGAAGCGTAGCCCCGATGTTAGGAGTGCAGGGGTCGCAACGGACAAGGAGCATCATGCGAAACCTATGATTACCTGACATAATAATATTATTTGCATAATTCTACTCGTGAAAATGCGATACTTTTTCTATGTAAATGCCTCTCCTGTGATATCATCAGATAAATATCTACAAGCCTATATGTGTAGCTTAAAAATTAATTCCTTCAGAAAACTTCGGGGATAAATGCGTAGTCTCCAACAAAGGTCTGCCAGGCTAGAGTTAAAACTATATTACGTATGCACACAACACCCTAGACTAATTATAAACTTGCACTTCCAAAAACGCACACTCTCATGGATGTCAACACCCACGCAAAAACTCATATCATAAAACGTCGGCACTCCAGATTGCTGGTCCACATGGAAACCCATGAGGAAGCAGTCGACTAGTGCTCCTCCGTCTGCACCAAGCTCCTCAGATGGTAACACCCTCACACCAACGCTCTCATGCCTTTTGGGATCAATAGCGAAATTTGTTATGAAATTCAATGAACACATATAATTTCACCCAAATACCAATACCAATATTTTATGACTTAATTTCACATATAACATCTAATTCTGATTTGAATACATAGTAGGTTCCAACAACCAACACCAACCAGCCCTTTCCTAATCTAGAAATAGTAGCTGCATCCCTCAGAATGCCCCAACCTAGAGGTTCAAGTTTTGCAGAAAAGCTATGGGCTTCCTCTTACGTCAAATCCTGATGAAGATGACCCATTCTTCCCAAATGATAGTCGATTCCAAGACCTGCCTTTCGCGATGTGGCATACGCAACAAACAAATCACATGATTCGAGATCGGAGGAGTATTTGTAGGCAGCTAAAAACTAAAGCGAGTTGCAGGCCTTCAGACAATACACATTAAGATGGGAGTTCGAAGATCGTGAAAACCAATTCAGCTAATTCGTGATGAATTTGTGTATAGTATAATGATAATAACTTAGGATATATTGCTCAGATAAATTCTAAATCACATTCCAGGCTTTGCTATATTTGTCAGTATCAATACTTTATTTAGTCCATATTCTATCCAACATTAAGTACACTATCTAAAAGTAATCCTCAAATCAAAGTCGAGACTTCACACTCGGGAACCCTAGCACCTTAGCCACCCCATCCCCATACTCTGGGTCGCATCTGTACAGATTCTTCACTGCTCTTTCTTGTATCTCTCTGCTCGCCGCCTTCATATGCGTGCTCACGTTGTTGATGATATGTTCTCTCTCTTTTGCGTCAACCACCCGTCTAAATAGCTCTCCAGGCTGTGAGAAGTCATCGTTCGGGTGGTTAGGTCTGTGTCTGCCCACCAGTCCTGTCACTCTGTATGGACTATACCGTGCGTCTTTGTCGAACGAGAAAGTCTTGAATGAGTTGGGCTCATAGTTGGGTTTGCGACCCTGGTTGCCGTTGACACACATAGGTCCATCTCGCTGCCCATTATGCACAAAAGACCTCAGCGGACAGTTGATGGGGATCTGGTCAAAATTGGCTCCAAGGCGGTGGCGATGAGTGTCAGGATAAGAGAAAAGTCTACCTTGGAGCATTTTATCAGGGGAGGGCTCCATCCCTGGGACTAGATTACCCGGGCTGAATGCTGCCTGTTCGGTCTCTGCGAAGTAGTTTTCGACATTTCTGTCGATGACCAAGTCTCCGACAGGTATCAAGGGATAATCCTTTTGGGAGATGACCTTGGTGACATCAAATAGGTTCCACTTATATTTGAAGGCGTCTAATTACGGCACGGCCTGAATACACAGTTGCCACTCTGCCGTATTTCCAGACTCAAGATGGTTCACGAGATCTCGTTGCGAGTAATCAGGATCAATACCTTTCAGCGTCGAGGCCTTGGTATGATCTAGGTTTTTAATTCCACTCTTGGTTTTAAAATGAAGTTTGACCCAGTGGACCACACCATCCTTGTTGACCCAACGGAAAGTGTGGGAACTGAAGCCGTGCATGTGTCTGTAGCCATCTGGAGTGCCGCGATCCGAAAATAAAATGGTCACCTGGTGGCTACTTTCAGGAGTTTGAGATAGAAAGTCCCAAAACATGTTGGGATCCGGGAGGTTCGTGCGAGGATCCCTCTTCTGAGTGTGGATGAAGTCGGGGAATTTCATGGGGTCTCTTATAAAGAAAACAGGAGTGTTGTTCCCAGTCATGTCCCAGTTCCCTTCTTCAGTGTAGAACTTCAAGGCGAAACCCCTCGGGTCTCGAGCTGTGTCTGCAGACCCCTTTTCTCCTCCGACGGTTGAAAACCGGGCAAACACAGGTGTCACTTTGCCAACACTTTAAAAGACTACTGCCTTCGTGTACTTTGTGACATCGTGGGTAACTTTGAAGTAACCATGGGCTCCAGTACCCTTGGCATGCACTACCCTTTCTGGGATCCTTTCCCGATCAAACTTTGCGATTTTGTCAATGTAGTGAGCATCGCTAATAAGAAGAGGGCCGTACTCGCCTGCAGTGAGAGAGTTCTGGTTGTCGTCGACCTTCATGCCGGTGGAAGTGGTCATGAAACCAGAGGAGGGGGACTTGGGCGGTTCTAGATTTGTGGGTTTGTTGGACATGTGTTGTAATAGTGTTTGGTGTATTGGGTGGAATATGTATCTTGTGAACGATATGGGATTATGGGGGATGAAAAATATATAGGTAATAAGTTCAAGAAAGGCGGAAGGAGTAGTGCTTCATATGCTAGAAACCTGAGCGACGAATTAGCAAAATGTATCCTGGTCTTTTCGATCAATTTATATGAGTATATTTTCTGATAATCTTTAAAAATACATGAGTATATGTCTAATCAAAATAGTCAGAAACGTGCATTGGATATCTCACCTTCTTCGTAAAAACATCATTTGTAAAATATGCATACAAACAATTGTCTAAGCATCAAATATACATTGCTTCGTAGAATCAGCCACTCTAGGTTCACCATCCATATTCCCAAATTAACAATTAATACAATCTCTTAAAATCACAAATTAAAGACTCCCAATCAGACTTGCTTCTTGCTGCAGTACTCCATGAACTCCTCGGGGTTCGCGAAAGCTTCAGTCAACTTGTTCAGGATGCCCTTGGCTCCTCCTCCGTCGATATATCGATGGTCGATCGAAATGTTGATGTTCATCACCTGCCCTACTTTCACTTCACCGTTCACAACGATAGGTTTCTCGTGGACTTGGTTCACTGTCAAGATCACAACGTTGTTTGCGAAGGCTAAATTATACATAAAATAGAATGCAGCAGGTTGTCTATGTTTTATTGGTACGGGTGAGGGGAGCCACACAGTCTTTGAAACCCAGCATGCCAATCGAGGTCACCATAGCCACTCCGAAGTTGTCCTTCTTCAGTCCCACGAAAGGGAGTGCAATACCCAGGTGGCAAGTCACGAAGGTTGTGATCTTCATAAGGATCTGCATCACGAAGGTAGGCAAAAGTTTAGCAGAAGAAGTGCGCTTTTTGTGATCGGCATCACCACCACTCTTTTTGATCGAGGAGGCCTTCTCGGCTAGGGCAGAACGCACTCGATCAAGGGGAAGTTTATCGACTTCCGTCAGCAAGACTGCTGCGAGATCTTTGCCTCCATCGACGTCCACGAGGCAAGTAACGTTGATAGTAGGGTATGGGACGAACTTAAGGGATGATAAACATGGAGAAGAGCATATTTAGAGTGTGAGTTACTTTTCCCCAGACGATCTTGCCGTTGATCGAAGGACAAGATTTGACAACTTCACCTGTAGCCCTGATAACGAAATGGGTGAGGGTCGGTCTGTTTTATTTGGGGATTTTTTCGAGGGCAGCGATTGTGCGTTCGACGGGAACCTCGAGTTTGCAAGTGATTATTCCCTCACTGGGCTCGGACCAGGTAGCGAACATGATTTTCCTGCGTACGGACGTGCGATCGCCGGGGTAGAGGGTGGAGATGAGGAGGTAGCCGATGATGAAGAGGCTGAAGATGAAGATGAGCCTGGCATCGTAGAGGATGGCATAGAGGAAGCCTGTGCCGTAGAATGCGAACTCAAAGAGATGCATGGATGGGTGTTTAGGATATATAAATGATGTATAAGTTTATATTATAGGCCGATATCCAAACTAAGAATAAACAATAGTGAGAATGATAATTCTCTACACATGTAAACTGTGGTTGGTGTTCGGGTCCCATTTAGTCTAACACTCATCCAAGTCAGAGATTCTCATTATTGGGAAACACATAAAAGTAACAGGCTGACTGAGAAAAGCTATCTCGCCTTAAAGTCATCACACATTATAAAATAGACTAGCATGATAACCACATCGTGTTGGGCTCAATCAACTTTCCGAAATAGTATTATATTACTCTCTAATCAGCACAATACCCGACTTATAACGTTATCACACCAGATTCCCGACACACTTTGACCTTCTGAATACCATATTGTGCCCTCGCCCTAGGCCATTCCATTCCTGAATTTTCCTGTGAAACTCAACCCTGAACACAAGTATAGACTCCCTAATCCCTATATAACTCCATTTCTGAACTACCCGTCGTAAGTCCAAGACTGGGTTGATAGCTTTCCTCGACCATGCATCTATCCATTTTTCCACATTCCTTTGTAAGTACAACCTGTTTAATCGGGAGGAATGACTGCGAATCCTGTATAATCGCGTAGATGTTCAACAGTTTTGGGTCTAAATGTCTGACCAAGATCTGGGAGGTCAGGTATGACAAGTGAATTTCGAGTGGTCTTGGGAAGTCCTACGGTATTAAACTAGAGTTCTGGTTTTCGTAGTGTGAAAATGGGGTTATTTTTAATTTGCTGGTTAGCTAAACCGTTGTTCTCCGAGAGTGGTTGTGGATTGGCATTATCGGTGTTTGGTTTGGATGATTTCTTGACATTTGTGTTTCTTTTATTCAGGATCTTATTGATAGCAGGGCAACCACTGGAGATTCTGTCGACTTGATTGCTGACTTTAGTATTGGTATTGCCGTAGGCTAAGTAGGGAGGAGTAAGGCCTAAACTATTACCTTTTTACTGGTACATACCAAACATCGTGTTCTGATTGTTGTTATAGTTATGCTTGGGAGTTGATGCGGGATACCTCTCCTAATCTGTTGGCGTGTATTCCTGTGGACTTTACTCGTTTTTGTTGCAGGAACCCATGTTTGGGAATAGCTCGATAGACACACACTAGGGTATACCTTCCTGGCCTAGTCTAGTCATATGCTCCAAGGGGCTTCTCATCGAGATGTTCCTCTAGTATACACTATTCTGGAAGAAAGCTCTCTGCTGATCATTGGCCTTGGCCTCCTCTTGCAACAGAATGAGCTCAGTCCTCAAGGCTTCAACCTCAAACTTGTACTTGCATTCCAGGGCTCCGATCTCTTTCTTTTGTACTTCTTCGATCCTACTCAAGTCTTTCGCATACTTCTTGTTGATCCCTTATAGTTGTTCCTACAAACCTCTCACAATATCTTGTTTGAGCACATCTTCCACATACCGCATCAGGGCCTCCTTTGAGTTTTCTCCGATTACATCCATTATATTCTTGGATAAATTATTTTGGCTTGAGACGAAGCTCTTAAGCTTATTGCAGTCATTCTTAAGCATCTTGAGTTCCTCAGTCAGGAGGGTAATGGCTTTGAGGTAGAGTCGCTCTTTCCGCTGGTATTCCTAGACTTGTTTGATTGCATCAACGAAGCAGGTCTGCAGTTTTTGTATTTCGTTGGCCTGACCCTCAAGGAAGAGCTCAAACTCCTCGAGTGGGATGTCTGGGTGTTGTGGTTATGTTTGTGAAGGGGGAGCAATCTGAGGACTGTGTAGGGTATTTTCCTGTTGGCTGTTTAGCATGAGGGCAATATATGTAGTGGGTACAAGATTGTTAATAAGGGATCGACAGTTATTTGATAGATTTTAGTATAGTCATTATTTACGAGTCTACGCTAATTAGAGGGAATGGAGGGGACTTTCAATAATTATCACCGATAACGAATAGGAGAAAAATCCAGAATCGATACTAAAACAGATATTCTCTGATGAGCTCTTGTCTTTGCATATTGTATCTAAACTGTATTCTTCTCCTATTCTATTATTATGCCCCTCCAAGCAATAGTTTGAAATGCACCACATCCTCTTGCTCCCTCTCCTGCAACTAATATCCTTCTTTTCTCTAACACAATCACTCACCTATAAAAGACTTATCACCAACTAGACCACTGTACTTCGTGCTGGCGACAGTCTTGTCAGTACCTTAGGATACTACAAACTCACTCTTCTCTCCAGTAAATGCCAACTCTAAGTCTCCAAGTTCTAGCCCTCCCTCAAAAACACTACCGCCAAGTCTGATGCGTACTACGTCCCAATCGGCACCTACTAGCTTCCATCCAATAATCATAGCTTTGGTAGCATTCAACGCTGCTAGAATCTCTCACTAGATTCACTCGAGGGCGATCTGATTACATAATAAAAACGACCATATCTTTAGCTTTCGGGTCCCTGTGGTAAGATGAGCCTGACCATCGATGATACAGCTATCATCAGGCTAATCTGCTTATACGAAGATGTGAGGATGCAGCCAAGCGAGTATCGCATCGAGATATTTAAAAGGTCGAACCCTTTTGTTTACTGTTCTTCTGATACTATAATTACAGATAAATCAACTCCTTTCGAATAACCGATCGTCAACAAGCAGGGCTGGAGTCTCAATGTTTAGAAAGGGGTCCTCTCGATGTCCAAAAACAGACCCGACCAGAAGGGCTCTCCAATGAACGTTCGATATGAGTTCGGGGGTTTCATCCTCAATCAAGCAGGAATCAAAGATCTCAACAATACCGATCTGCCTTTCGCAGCCTTTCCGGGTCTGCAGTTCTAGCCCAAATGTGGTTACACTGAAGTTCTCAACTTCATGACTCCCTTCGTGTTTAAGTTTGATGAGAACTGGCCTATTTTCTCTGTCCTTGACCAAACTGGCTACCCTCTGCTAATTGTGAGATACCCTTTTGTTGATTGCCTGAATGACTTTGGACTGAATGAGAACCCACATGAGGGATGCTAAGGGTGGGTATGTCCTGTCGGCACTTATTAGTTTAATGGCAAATGCGTCACCATCTGTCCAGTCCCCTACTTATATTTCGAAAAAAACAATCGAAGCCAGTGTGTGATTACATGCCCTTAAAAAGCTTATCTGGATATTGAGACTAGAACCTGCTCATGCAAGAACAAATCAGCAATTACCTGTTTAGATGGTGCAAAGCCTTACCCTGGGGGATGCATTTGCTCGGAACCCAGTAAGTATTACGATGGAGGAGGGTGTGTATCCTATTGCCCGAATGGGACGATAGGACTAAAGGGAATCTGCGTAGACTGTCCTTTGTTCTGCGACCAGTGTGGTTTGGCCAACGATAGTGTGAACTACTTGAAGTGTAAATAGTGCTTAGATGGATATATTTTGACAGACACGGGCTGCCACGTAGCCTGCAACGTGCTGATTGGGCAGAGTACAGTAAAACTACAAATCACAACATTCTTGTAACTCTATAGAATTACATCGACGGAAGCTGCCAAAGGTGCGATGACCCGTACTGTGTCGATTGCTCCTTCGCTAAAGACTTCTGTTTCAAGTGCAACCCTTTCACAGTCCGAAGTAGCGACTCATCCTGCACCAGTAAACTCCCCATCTAAATAAATTCCTCTACCGATTGTTATACGTCAGCCAACTGCAAAAATATTACTGCCGCATTTTACTCTCCCCTCGCATTCACCTGTCTCGCGCCCAGCAGAACGCAAGGCTGCCGCAAATGGGTCGCCAGTAACTTTGAGAACCAAGCTTTCCTCACATGCGATGACTGTAGTAATGGCTTCGAGTACAATGACATCTGCGTATCAGACTGCACTACGGCTGCACCGGATGCCCAACTTATCAATTTCCGCACTTCCAGCCTTAACTCTATTTCTACTTCGGGTAGTTGCAGATGTCGCGATCAAAGTCGCATCCGCATCAGCAGCATATGTTTCCCCATTCCTCTCTGTCCTATTAAAATGTATCTTAACAACGGAATCTGCCGTAGCTGCGAATACCCTTGTGTAAGTTGCTATGGGAACTCTTCTGATTAACGCTTCTGTACGAGCTGCCCCCCAGGTTTTCTGATTTCCTTCCTCACAGCCAAACCTGTATGCCTCCTTCATAGTACACTGGTGTCCTGCGGGAATGGGTATTACTAAGACTACCTCCGTTGCATTCCCCGCAATATCCACTAAAGCCAGAAAGGATGCTACAACTCCATCAGGAACTGTCGCATCTGTCGATTCAAGACGATCGACGTCTGCCTCCTCTGCAACAAAGGAACTTCCCTTTTCAACAACACCTGCATGTAAAAGTGTCCTTCGCAGACCTTCGATTATAATGGGGTGTGTCTTCTTATCAATACCAAGAATCCTAAATGTTAAGAACACTTCATATCTTCCATCCGGTCCTATGTAAAACTTGATCCCACTGTTATCAATAATAGCCACTCTTACGCCTACTATACATCCAACAAAACCCTCAGAGAGAATAATGTTCAGGGGTATATCATGGCGGGGTGGCTTTCCATGGCATCCAGCTTTAGCGTGCTAAAACCGTTCCAACTGAATAGTATCACCTATTTTAGCTAGGCAACCTATTCTTGTGGAAAGTGCAAGGCAGGCTTTGGCTTAGACAGCCGAGGAGCATGCACAGAGTGTATAGCACCCTGTAAAAACTGTATCTTACCGAACAATATGAGTTGCACTTCCTGTATAAATGATAACTATGATCTGCTAGACAGAATGTGCAAGCCAAAGTACTAGCCCTGTCAAAATGGAGAATATAGGTTACCCAATAAACTATGTGTTGCTGAGTGTAGGACTTTCTATCGATCAAGCGAACCAATTTTCAACTGTTCTGAGGACTGCCCTTCAGGACAATCTGGCAAGCATCTCCTTGAGAAGGATACCCATTTGACCTGCATGCCTGAGGGTAACGAAGTCCCACCGTTGGATTTTGTGGGAGCTATTTATCATACAAATAAAGGAACAACAGTGTTTCTGATTCCAAATACAGCATTCACACGGGTCGCGAGCACCTCAGGACCAGTTGTTCACTTTAAAGACAATAGGTAGGTTGAGAGCAAAGCAGGTGTGAGAGACATGGTTTTTAATAAACAGTTCATTTCCTTATACTCCCCTCACCCCCAGCTACCTTCGTCCAGAGATGTTTTCTTTGACTTCTCCAGCATCCTGCTCAATGTTAGTTTTAGCGACATGGTCTACCTCAATAAACTCAAATATCACTCAACCATCGATGAGTACTATCCAGCTCGAATGCACCGTTTTGGACTCTACTTGAGCAGATTACTAAGTGTGCCTATACTGTTCTTAGGAATGATTTTCATTGGCAACCTTCTGGACTATAAAGTTGATAATGTGCTGTCTCTGCTGCAAACATTATACTTCTTAACATATAGGGATATACAGCCTCAGGAACTCTTTGATAATAATTTCTCTTTGCTCCGAGGTTTTTATCTGGGCTTTGACTTTGCACATTTCTCTTGGTTTCCTAACTTCTTTGAGTCAGCGATACCTGCCTACTTCTACCAACACTCCCCTCTCGTCTATAGAGTCATCAACCAAGATTCAGGGTTTATTCGGAACGTGAGCACCACCATTTCTGCTGGTCTTTTCTTCTCCCTCATTGTGGGCCTGGGTTTTCTGATTACTTATATCCTCAAGCGATACTACCGGAAGATGCACGTTTGGATGCCATCCATGTTTTATAAAGGCTTCCATTTTCTGTTCTAATCTTCGATGATGAAAATCATGTTCTTCTCGATCACTCACTTTTACTACTAATACTCTGTTTGGGACGGGGGAGTGCAGGAACCTCCAGAAGAGTAGAGTTTCAGACTTGCTTAGAAATGTACTGCTGGCATCTGGCTAGGACTTATTATCCTCTACTTCGTTTATAGCATCTATTCGAGACGCAAGCTAGGAATAATGTACTGTTCCAAAAAAATAGTATTAACCCTCGCATTAGTGTCCAATCGCCACATCTTGCTAATACCCATCTAGCTCGCATTCATATTGGTAAGAGTCTGTGTCGAGCTCCCCTACGCACGCACTTAATATATACAGCTCTATGTGGAAGAGACTCTAATTCTGATAGCTTATGCCTTGGCGATCTTTAACCAACATCCTAACCCCGTGATTGGACTTATTTTCGTAATAGTTTTGCTGTTAGAGGGTTGGCTATGTTTCCAGGCCATCAGGCTGATCAGAAGGAGAGGGAACTATAAGAGCGGGAAGAACAAGAGAGTCGTAGTTTCTGGGAGCCAGCCCCAAGCACACCCTTTTGGGTACATGTAGCTCCGAGGGAGGCCGCAACCTGCAGCTTCAACCACTCTGTTTGGCTGAACCAAACAGCGACCAGTTTAGCTTAGCCAATGCAATGTTCATTGTTTCGTTATTCGCGTAATGAGTTGATAGCATAGTACAGTGTACCCACCTTTCTAATCGATCGTGATTGAATTAATCTAGTCAGTTCATGCTTCTAATTTAATTATCTCTAGTTTAGAAGAGCTATTCATCTGCATGACTGTGCTGCTTTGGCTAGTTTTAGGCTAATGATTAAAATCCACACTGACAATCCAGGATCAAGCTGACACGCCAATTGACTTTGTATACAAAAGGAAAAAAATAAAATAATATTAGTAAATAGTTTACTCTTTTTTCTACTCTAATAAGGATATAGCGAATCAATCATGGACCAGAAAGCCAAGTTCGAAGTCATTGACTTCCATTAGTTTCCCGTCAGACGTACACATTCCTTCTCTACTAACCACCGTATTTTACTAAAATACCCTTCCTCTAGAAAGCTAAAGAAAAAGAACTGATGTATTCTGCACTCTTGTCGCCTCCCTCTTCGCTATCACTCTCTTCGTGCTTGCCTGTGTCTATTTTAATAAAGGTACCATCTTAAATCATCAGCGCCCACTTTACTTACAGACAACCTTGCTAAAATGACTTACCCGAATGATGCACAAGGCAGGACATGTGGACTCGATCTCCCTCAATACCCCTACCTCTACTTCACCACTTTATCAGACCCCTCCAAAAGACTATGTGTCAACAAATGCCCCAAAGCCCAAGATACTCGGCTCAGCTGCTCTCCGACTGATACACTGAGCTGTAAACCCAACACAACCCCTGGTTTTTAAGTTTCGATTTACGACACCTAACTCGAAGAAACCAGAATGGGTATCTATTGCTTTCCCACAAGCCCGTTCATCAAAGAACAGGTGCTGTAGATGAGTAATCTGGTTGACAGATACGAGTTCCTGGCGAACTACGACGCCATTCGGATCTCACTAATCGTAGCATTAGGAGCTGGCATTCTGTTCTGTCTTTGTGTGCAGTGCGCACCTTCCTTAATGGTGTATGCCTCCTTGGTCCTCGGGGGACTGACTTTCATCGCATTAGGCATCCTTTTAGTGGTCTTCACCAGCAAACAACAAGAGTACGACAACTACAAAGTTCCCAGAATTATCCTTGGCAGTCTGTTTATCCTCTTCGGCCTAATACTGACTTTCGCGTTATGCTTCCTCAGAAAGGACTTAAAACTTTGTGCTCTTTTCCTCAGGTACGCAGGGATGTTCATCAGAAACAACTGTAAGCTGTTTCTTGTGATACCCGTGTTTTTGTTGATGACTACAGGACTGATCGCATTGTTTCTGTTCCAGCTGCTGGCTTTCTGGTCATCGGGGTAGTTGAGTTTCCAACATGGTTCCCCGTTCTATCAGCCTGACAACCAAATCGCAAGGATTCTGACAGTATTGAACTTCCTTGAACTCTACTGGGGACTATCGTTTGTCAAATAAGCAAGTAAATATAATTCCTCAACATTCATGTAACGGTATTATTGTAATTCAGGTAACTTTATCGTTTCCGGAGAAGCCGTCGAGTGGTACTGTCGACAGACACGTCCAGAAATTAGGATTAACACTGTCAACAATCTACTTTGCTACCATTGGGGCAGTGTGGTGGCAGGAGCTTTCATGCTTGGTTTCCTCACAATTCCTGATTTAATCTTTGATATCCTGACTCCAAAGGAACGCAAGGACAAAACAGAGGGCTGTTATGGCAAGATGTTTAGTTGCTGTTGCGGCTGGCTGAGGCATCTCTTCTCTCTAGTCAGAGAGGAAGCAATGGGTTATACCAACCTATCAGGGCTGCCCTATTGTGACTCTTCCAGAATCTGCTAGTTCGTGAGTTTCTAGACCTCCATTTTCGAAGGAAGCCAATCCGTCAACAGAGTAAAATAACAACATCTCTAATCCGAATCTAAAATTTACAATATACTCAGTTCTACCGATATGGTGCAGCGGCGTTACTTGTATCCATTGTGGGAGGCGTTTCTGCAATCTATATGCAGCTGAACACAGGAACAGTGTCCTTCTACGCATGCATTTTCTCTATAGTGACTGCACTTTTCATCGTGGGAGTGTTCATCAGCCTGCACGCGGATGCGGCAGAAGGAGTCTTGTTGACTTTTTTGGTGGATGAATATGTGGGAGGAAGTATCGATAACGCAAGGAACGCTCCCAGTGGACTGGTGACAGAATTGCAGCAAATCCTCAGATGAAAAAGAAAAAGGCTTCCTTCCCAATAAAAGATATAATGTTCCGACTTCTGTACATCGATCGTATTTGCCGTCCCATATTTACTTTATTCTTATGTAAATTTGTTTGCTTACCTTTTTTAATCTGTGTCAGCACTCTATACTTAGCTACTCAAAAGCAGAAATCACGAATTGGATATAAAACTACAGAAATAACTCCCAAGAATGTCTTCGATAATTTGGGTATGCTGTTTTCATAAGTCCTTTCTCTCTTCATTTCGATAGAGTTCATCATTAATTGGATCGTGCCATTTATAGTTTTAATCTTGAGGCATGGTTGGGGTTGGGGTTGGGGTTGGGGTTGGGGTTGGGGTTGGGGTTGGGGTTGGGGTTGGGGTTGGGGTTGGGGTTGGGGTTGGGGTTGGGGTTGGGGTTGGGGTTGGGGTTGGGGGTTGGGGTTGGGGTTGGGGTTGGGGTTGGGGTTGGGGTTGGGGTTGGGGTTGGGGTTGGGGTTGGGGTTGGGGTTGGGGTTGGGGGTTGGGGTTGGGGTTGGGGTTGGGGTTGGGGTTGGGGTTGGGGTTGGGGTTGGG
>JAKZAN010000215.1:0-70122 GCA_023053545.1 Lepidurus packardi
GTGGAGGGGCTTGTGTCGAAAATCCGTCAGCACGCGGGTCCGGCGTTGCTCAGTTCGGGTTCAAGCCAGGGGCGGGGCGCTCGAAGGAGGTGTTTTTCGATTGGAGGCCCAGGTAATACGCCGCAAAGTTCTTGACCGACTGATCCCACTGGTCAATCAGTTGGTGATAGCTCTTTTTAAAGGCCGTCACATCCGCGTCTATATCTGCAGGGTCATATTCAAGGCCGCCCGGCAGTTCTGCGACGGACGAGAACCGGTTCTGGGAAGGCCCCGATCTCCATCTTGTTGATTTCTTCACGGCTGATCTGTTTGTCGTGAAGCAATATGGGAATGGCGCCGCACATCATGGCGTCGAAATTGGTGGCCGACACGCAGTCCCAGGTGAAGAAAAACCGGCACTGCCGCAACAACAGGGCCAGTTGCTCTTTGTCGCGCGGGTAATCGCGTTCCACCAAAATGGTGTTGTCGATTCGGTGGCAGGTGGTGAAGCCCCGCGCCTTTGCCGATATAGCTCAGGTCCAAGGTTCTTTTTGACCACGGCGCCGCCCCGGTGTCGCTGAAGGACGGGTGATGAAACGGCTTGGTCAGGACGAAATCGGCATATTGGCTGTAAATCTTGGAGTAAGCCAGCACGAAATCACCTGAGAAATTCAGGGAGTTAAAGTTGAGGACATACCGAACCGTGTTTTTCGCACCCAGCGGGTTGCCGGTGACCAAGTCAGGGTAAATCACCGTGCCCTTGGCAAATACGTCGCGCGCTTCCTCGTCATTTTGCAGGTGGTAATAGTCCCCACCCGGACGGTAAAGGCTGGCGTCGTTCGAGACGGTGTACTGGAAGTTTTGCTCGGTCGCATTGCCGCTGTGCATAAATACAATGCCCGCCTGGTAGCCATTGCGGTTCAGTGCCTCGCACAAGTCATGCAAAACCATGATCCCCCCCGACCGCACAGAGTAAGGGGGCGCCACTATGATGAATTTGTCTGCTTGCATGGTGCTAGTTGGTTTGACGGTAAATACTGTCTGGGCTGACCCATACATTGCGGCAGCTGACGCAACGGAGATCTTGTTGGGTGATCATCTGAACAATGGCCATTGAATTGATGCGTTCAAACACAAAGTCGATGGCCCGCCGTTGGTAAGCCGTTCGCGGGGACATAATGGTTCTTGTAAAAATCCAGCGCGCAGGCCCATACCTTTTGGTTGAATTCTTGGCGCAATGATTTCCGGGCTGCAAACAAGCCGTAGGGAATCAAGGTATTGCTTGACAGCATCATGGGCACGCTCAGCGGGTCCAGCAAGCCAGCGCGAATGGCGCATCCGACGGCCAGCATCAAATCATCTAAGTGATGAACCCGCGCATATTGACCGAGTAAGGTGTCAGGCAACAGCCGGGGCGCCGGCACCATGATGTCGACACCGTCCGGTATCTCCGTGGCAATGATGTCTTGCCAGTTGTTTTGTAACTCATCCGGGGTGATGATCCGGTTTTCCTGCATGATGGGGCTCAGCCAATCGTCATGGGTTTCCTGGCTCAAAAACAAACGGTAGCTGGCGGTAAACACCGGTGCAGAATCTTCTTGATCGGCCAGTTGGTTATTAATGGCCATCATGGCGCGCATCGCGCCAAAGGCCGTTTCAGAATCCAAGAGGCGGCTGATGACCGACGCCTGCAGCAACCCCGGTAGATACCGGCGGCTGATAGCCTTCCACGCCGATCACTTGGTGTTTAAAAGGGATCTGCCACGGGTATGTCCTGGTGGGTGATTACAAAATAATTGTTGCCTGGAGTCATGTTGCCTGCTTTCAAGGTTTTAAAACCTGCGGATGATTGTTTTTCGGGAAACATGCAGGAAGCGTGCCCGGTTTTTCCGTCGGTGGCATGCCTGCCCGGGTGTCGGCGCGTTATCCTTGGGGTTTCCAAAAGTAGAAAGACCTGCTGATGCCCTGGCCCGTACTGGTGTTCGACATCGAATCCATCCCCGACATCGCCGGCCTGCGCCTCTTGCGGGGCGCGTTCGGCGGACGCCAGGGATGCGCAGGTGCATGCCGACTGGCTGGCCGAGCGCCAAGGCCAAGGGCCAGAGCGACTTTTTGCCGCTGCACCTGCAGCGCGTGCTGGTCATCAGCTGCGTGTTTCGCAACGCCGAAGGCCTGCGCATCCATTCCTTTGTGGACCGCGAACCCGACGGCGTGAGCCAGGAAGGCAAGGTGGTGCAGGACCTTCTTCAACACCGTCGAAAAGCACGTGCCGCAACTGGTGAGCTGGAACGGCGGCGGCTTTGATTTACCGGTGCTGCATTACCGCGGGCTCAAGCACGGCGTGGTGGCCAGCAAGTACTGGGACATGGGCGAAGGCGGCGACCACGACAGCCGCGACTTCAAGTGGAACAACTTCATCAGCCGCTACCACATGCGCCACCTGGACCTGAATGGACCTGTTGGCCATGTACCAGCCCAAAAACAACGCGCCACTCGACGCCATGGCCAAGCTCTGCGGCTTTCCCGGCAAGCTGGGCATGGACGGCTCGCAGGTCTACGCCGCCTACCAGGCCGGGCAGACCGAGGACATTCGCCGCTACTGCGAAACCGATGTCATGAACACCTACCTGATGTATTGCCGGTTTCAAAAAATGCGCGGCGGCTTGTTAGAGGCCGAATACGCGCAAGAGGTCGAGTTCGTCAAACCACACGCTGCACGAACTCGCGCCGCTGGAGCCGCACTGGCAGGAATACCTGGCGGCTTGGGCCTGAGCTGAAGCCGGGCCTGTCAGCCAGGCCGGGGGCACGCCAAATTGGACTCTGACCCCAATTAGGCTGACCCCAGTTAACGGGGGAGCTTGGTGAACGGGTCAGGCGGCCGGGCTGAAGGCCGGGTCGGCGGCGACTTCCACCAGGCAGTCGTAGAACACCGGCGCGCGGCCCAGGTCGGTCAGGTGCTGGCTGGTCAACTCGTTGACGTTGGTGCCGTTCAAGCCCAGCTTGCGCCACCAGATGCCCAGGCCGTTGACCACCCCAAGCCGGGCCCGTTGGTTGAGCCGGGCGGTGCAGTGGTAAGTGCCCCGGTCGTTGAACACGCGCACCACCGCGCCGTCGGCAATGCCGCGCGCGGCGGCGTCTTGCGGGTGCATCTCCAGCACCGGCTCGGCTTCGATGTCGCGCAGGCTCTGCACGTTGACAAAGGTGGAGTTGAGAAAGTTTGCGCGCTGGCGGCGAGATCATGGCCAGCGGGTACGCGCCCGCCCGGTGTGGCTGGCTCGTAATTGGGCACGTGGTCCGGCAGGCCGTCCAAGCCCTGGTCGGCCAGGCGTTGGCTGAAGAACTCGCAGCGCCCCGACGGCGAGGGGAAACCGCCCTGGGCAAATGGCGCGTCGGGCAGGGGCAGTGACACAAAAACCGTGGGTCCAGCAGTTGCGCAAAGTCTGGCTCGTCGCCTATCGCGCTGCGGCACAGGGTTTCGTCGCTGTCGGCAAAACAAGCGTCGTCAAAGCCCATGCGCGCGGCCAGCGCCCGGAAGATGTCGGTGTTGGTGCGCGCCTGGCCCACCGGTGCAATGGCCGGGCGGTTGAGCAGCACGTCGGTGTGGCCGTAGCTGGTGTGGATGTCCCAGTGTTCGAGCTGTGTGGTGGCCCGGCAAAATGAAGTCGGCGTAGTCGGCGGTGTCGGTCTGGAAATGCTCCAGCACCACGGTGAACAGGTCGTCACGCGCAAAGCCTTGGACCACTTGGCCGGACTGCGGCGCCACCGCCACCGGGTTGCTGTTGTAGACGATCAGCGCTTCGATGGCCGGGCCAAATTCGGGCGACGCCGGGCGCAACAAGTCGTTGCCAACGGTGCTCATGTTGAGCAGGCGCGGGCGCCGCTGGCCCAGCAAGTCGGGCCGCTGCAAAGCCGCACGTCGCACCGGGAAATGCCCCGAACTGCTGAGCAACAGCCCGCCTGCGCGGTGGCGCCAGGCCCCGGTGAGCGCGGGCAAGCAGGCAACAGCCCGCACCGCGTTGCCGCCACCGCGCACGCGCTGCATGCCGTAGTTCAGGCGAATCGCCGCTGGCCTGGTGGTGCCCCCAGTCCCGCGCCAGCTGCTGGATTTGCGCCACCGGCACGCCGCACACCTGCGCCGCACGCTCGGGCGGCCACTGCAAGGCCCGCTCGCGCAAGGCGTCCCAGCCCAGGGTGTAGCGGTCTATGTAGTCTTGGTCCAGCCAGCCGTGCACCACCAGCTCGTGCATGATCGCCAGCGCCAGCGCGGCGTCGGTGCCGGGCAGCAGGGCGATGTGTTCATGGCATTTTTCGGCGGTTTCGCTGCGCCGCGGGTCGATGCACACCAGCTTGGCCCCTTGGCGCTTGGCCGCTTGCGCAATGCGCCAAAAATGCAGGTTGCTGCCAATCGAGTTGCTGCCCCCAAATCACGATGAGCTTGGACTCGGCAAAAAATTCCACCTTCATGCCGACCTTGTTGCCCAGCGTCTGCGTCAAGGCTTCCGCCCCGGCCGAGGCGCAAATCGTGCGGTCCAGCAGCGAAGCCCCCAGCTGGTGAAAAAACCGCGCCGCGATGGACTCGCTCTGCACCAGACCCATGGTGCCCGCATAGCTGTAAGGCAAGATGGCCTGCGGGTCGCGGGCGGCAATGGCGGTCAGGCGGGCGGCGATGCTGTCCAGCGCCTCGTCCCAACTCACCGCCTCAAACTGCCCCGAGCCCTTGGGGCCGACGCGCTTTAAAGGCTGCAACAAGCGGTCAGGGTGGTAAGTGCGCTCGGCGTAACGCGACACCTTGGTACACAGCACCCCGTCGGTGGGCGCATGCGCGGGATTGCCCTGCACCTTGATGGCCCGCCTACCCTCCACGGTGGTCACCAGGGCGCAGGTGTCAGGGCAGTCGTGCGGGCAAGCGCCCCGCACGGTGGTGGGCATAGCGGTCAAGGGCATGGCTTGAGCATTCAAGGTTCAAAGAGTGGATTGTGGCTTGGCCAGTGCACATCGTTAATCGGGGTCAGTTAATCGGGGTCGTTAATTGGGGTCAGAGTCCCATTAAAGGCGTCTGCAGCCCAAGCCTTGGCGCTCACCTGAGACAATCCCCTGGGCATGACGGAAGAAACCAAGACTGCAGCGCCTGCTGCTTCCCCCCCCTGCGCATCCCTACGCGCCCGAGTACCCGCCCGATTTGCTGAGTGTGGAGTCCCTGGACATCGAGGCCCAGGGCATTGCCCACCGTGCTGACGGCAAGGTGGTTTTCATTGAAGGTGCTTTGCCTTTTGAGCAGGTCACGGCCAATGTGTTCAGGAAGAAAAACCACGTTTGAAAAAGCCACGCTGACCGAGGTGCACCACGAGTCGGCGCAGCGGGTGCGGCCGCAGTGCCCGCATTTCGGCATGCACACCGGCGCTTGCGGCGGCTGCAAGATGCAGCACCTGCATGTGAGCGCGCAGGTGGCGGTCAAGCAGCGCGTGCTGGAAGACAACCTGCGCCATTTGGGCAAGGTGCGCGCTGACAACGTGCTGCGCCCCATCGAAGGCCCGGCCTGGAACTACCGCTACCGGGCCCCGGCTGTCGGTGCGTTTTGTGCGCAAGAAGGGCACGGTGCTGGTTGGCTTTCATGAGCGCAAGAGCACGTATGTGGCCGACATCAAAGAGTGCCATGTCTTGCCCAAGTACGTGAGCGACATGCTGCTGCCGCTGCGCGAACTCATTGGCGCCATGGACGCCAAGGAAACCCTGCCGCAGATCGAGCTGGCTTGCGGCGAGGCGCTGGCCGATGGCGGCCCGGCCGTCACTGCCATGGTGCTGCGCCACATGGAGCCGCTGAGCGAGCCGGACCTGGCCCGCCTGCGCGCCTTTGCCGCCCAGCGGCCGGGCCTGCAGTGGTGGTTGCAAAGCAAGGGGCCGGACACGGTGAAGCTGCTCGACGCGGGTGGCCCGGTGTTGGCCTACCAGTTGCCTGAGTTTGGCGTGGTCATGCCTTTCAAGCCGACGGACTTCACGCAGGTCAATCCCTTCATCAACCGCGTGTTGGTGGGCCGGTCTTTGCGTTGGCTGGACGTGCGGCCCGACGAGCGGGTGATCGACTGGTTTTGCGGCCTGGGCAACTTCACGCTGCCGCTGGCTACGCGCGCCCGCGAGGTCTTGGGCATTGAAGGCAGTGAAGCCCTGGTGGCCCGCTCACGCGACAACTTCGCCCACAACCAAGGCCTGCGCGCTGAACTGGCGCCGCTGTGCCCCACCAGCTTTGTGGCCCCGTAATCTGTTTGAGATGACGCCGGCGCTGCTGGCCGCCGACGGTGCGGCCGACAAGTGGTTGGTGGACCCACCACGCGAAGGCGCGTTTGAACTCTTCAAGGCGCTGGCGGCCTTGCACCCGCACGGCGCGGCCCGGGCCAAGGTGTACGAAGACGGTCTGGAGACCGATGCCTTTGTGATACCCGCCGCCGAGCCACCAGCTCGGGCTGGACGGCGCCGCGCCGCATTGTGTATGTGAGCTGCAACCCGGCCACGCTGGCGCGGGGACGCGGGCGTGCTGGTCAACGAGGCGGGTTACCGCTGCGTCTCGGCCGGGGTGGTCAACATGTTCCCGCACACCGGCGCACGTGGAGTCGATGGCGGTGTTTGAGCGGCCTGAATAACGCAGGCTGTGAATAGCGACAGGCAACAAAAAAGGACCTCGCGGTCCTTTTTTTGTGGGGCGCTTGAAGCACCCGATCCGTTGACGCCGCGATCAGTCGCGCTCGCCGCCAAAAATGCCCAGCAAGGCCAGCAGGCTTTGGAACACGTTGAACACGCTCAGGTAAATGCCCAGCGTGGCGCTGATGTAGTTGGTCTCGCCGCCGTCGACGATGCGCTTGAGGTCGTACAAGATGAAGGCGCTGAAGATGGCAACAGCCATGAGGCTGATGACGATCATGCCGGCAGAAGATGCAACAAACACGTTGATGACCGCGCCGACCATCAAGACGATGGCGCCCACGGTGAGCCACTTGCCCATGCCCGACAGGTCGCGCTTGATGACGGTCGACAGGCCCGCCATGACCACGAACACGCCAGCGGTGCCGCCGAACGCGGGTCATGATGAGGTCCGCGCCGTTTTTAAAGCCCAGCACCGAAGCCAGCATGCGCGAAAGCATCAGGCCCATGAAGAAGGTGAAAGCCAGCAGCACCGGCACACCGGCGGCCGAGTTCTTGGTTTTTTCGATGGCGTACATGAAGGCAAACGCACCGCCCATGAAGACCGCCAAGCCCATGAAACCCGTCAGCGAGGCGGTGATGCCGGTGGCCACGCCCAGCCAGGCGCCCAGGATGGTGGGCAGCATGCTCAGCGCCAGCAGCCAATAAGTGTTGCGCAGTACCTTGTTGCGCTCGGCAGGCGAGCTTGTCGCGTAGCCGTAGCCCAGGGGTTGAATGTTCTCGTTCATGGCCATCTCCTTGTTGATTGGTCATTGATTGTCAAAGCGCGGTCTTATCCCAACCGCTGCGGGCTATTTTAGGGATGCGCGGCCGATTTCAAGGCAACCCCTACTTTTTGTCAGGGCTCTTTCGCCCAAAGCAGGGCTGGCGGCTACCGGTTGTGGCCGGGCTCGGTGGCTAAACTAGCTGCTGCCGGGCTAGGCCGCCGTGTTTGGCGGCTAGCCCATTTTTGCCACTTCAACCCTCCATACCCATGAATACAAAACCCGTCCTCGACTTTGCCGATGTCAAAGCCATTGCCGCCGCCGCCGAAGCCGAAGCGCTGAAAAACAACTGGGCCGTGACGATTGCCATCGTTGACGATGGTGGCCACCTGCTGCACCTGCAGCGCCTGGACGGCGCGGCGGCGCTGTCGGCCCACATCGCCCCGGCCAAGGCCAACACGGCCGCCATGGGCCGCCGCGAAAGCCGCATTTACGAAGAGATCATCAACGGGTGGCCGTGTCTCCTTCCTGAGCGCGCCTTATGTCGAAGGCATGCTCGAAGGCGGCGTGCCCATCATGAAAGACGGCGTTTGCCTGGGCGCCGTCGGCGTGAGCGGCGTCAAGTCGACTGAAGACGCGCAAGTCGCGCGCGCTGGCATTGCGGCCATCGGCCTGTAAACCCAGCTCGAACCCAGCCCGGCTTCAGCCACGAAAAAAAGCCGACCCTCGGGTCGGCTTTTTCACGTCGGTCAGCGGCCGGGTGTCAGTTCTTGGGCTCGGTGATGAAGCCGATTTTGCGCAGCCCCGCTTGCTGCGCCGCCGCCATGGCCTGGGCCACGCGCTCGTAGCGCACCGACTTGTCGCCGCGGATGTGCAAGGTCGGGCTGCGGGTTCTGTGCAGCGGCGGCCTGCAGCCGGGGGCGCAGCGCGTCGTCGGCCACGGGGCTTTCGTTCAAAAAGTAGTTGCCCTTGCCGTCCACGCTGAGCAGCAAGAGTTTCGGGCTTGGTGATCTGCACTTGGCTGCTGGCGCTGGGCAGGTCAATGTTCACCGAATGCTTCATGACGGGCACGGTGATGATGAAGATGATGAGCAAGACCAGCATCACGTCGACCAGCGGCGTCATGTTGATTTCGTTCATCACCTCGTCGGTGTCGTCCTGGGTTCCAAAGGCCATGGCGTTCTTTCGTGAAGGCTTCAGGCCGGGGTCGAGCCGGAGCGCACGCGCGCACCGGTGACCAGGTAAGCGTGCAGGTCGTGCGCAAAGCGGTTGAGCTGGTGCAGCACCCCTTTGTTGCCGCGCACCAGCGCGTTGTAGCCCAGCACCGCGGGAATGGCGACGGCCAAGCCCATGGCCGTCATGATGAGCGACTCGCCCACTGGCCCGGCCACTTTGTCGATGGTCGCTTGCCCCGCCACGCCGATGGACAGCAGCGCGTGGTAAATACCCCAGACGGTGCCAAACAAGCCAATGAAGGGCGCCGTCGAGCCGACCGAGGGCCAGCAGCGCCAGGCCCGACTGCAAGCGGCTGGTGAAGTCGTCAATGGCGTTGCGCAGGCTGCGCGTGACCCAGTCGCTGCGGTCCAGCGCGTCGCGCAGCTCGCTTTGCGAATCGCGGTGGTGGGCCGTGGCTTCGCGGCCTTGCTCGACCAGTTCCTTGAACGGGTTGCCGGCTTCCTGGCCCAGGCTGGCCAAGCCAGCGTCCAGGTCAGCGCTGTGCCAAAAGGCCTGCGACTGGCGGGGCGATTTTGCGGTAGCGCAGCAAGTCCAGCGACTTGATGATGATGACCATCCACGAGGCCAGCGACATGACGAGCAGCAGCACCGCCACGGTGCGGATGACGATGTCGCCTTGAGCCCAGACGTTGGCCAGGCCAAATTGTGAATCCATGAATCCGATCTCCAAGAGTGAAATTGCGGTGTTGCTGAAAAAGGAGGGCCGAGGCGCGAGTCAGTTGCGCAGTTCCCAGACGATGGGCACGTTAAAGGCCATGACCTCGGCCACGCCGTTGCGCTTGCCGGGCACGTAGCGCCAGGCCATGACGGTGTCATAAGCGGCTTTGTCCAGCCGCGAAAAGGCCGCTGGAGCTGACCAGCTCGGCGCGCTGCGGCCGGCCGTCGGTGCCTATCCAAACTTTGTATACCGTCCGGCCGGTCTCGCCGAGCCGAGCGCTCAAGGGCGGGTAGGGCGGGCGGGGGTTTTGCAAGTAGTCGGCGTCGCTGGACGGCATCTGCACCACGGGCGTTGCGGTGGTGGTGGGCGCAGACGGTGCTGGAGCCGGTGCGGGGGCCGCCGCAGCCACGGCCGCCGTGGGTGCCGGGACAGGGGCGGGCGCTGGGGCCGATTGGACTTGCGGCGCTGGGGCTTGCACCGCCAAAGGCTGCACCGGCGTGGGTTTGGCGGGCTTGGCTGGCTGCGGCGGTGCAGGCGGCTGAGGTGTCGGTTTTGGCGGTTGCGGTGGCGCAGGTGGGTTGACGATTTGCGACAAGATTTCGGCCGGCACCACCAGCTCGGCGGCGCGGATCAGCAGACCGCTTTGCAGCGCGTAAATCAGACCGGCGTGCAGCGTCACCACGCCGAGCGCAATCACCAGATTGCGGCTGAGCAGGGGGCGGCCAGGGGCGGTGGTGTTCATGGGGTCCAGAAAAAGGCGGCAAGGCTGGGCGCACGGGGCAGTCAAAACGAAGTATCTGCCAGCCGCTGGTGGCCTTCAGCAAGGCCGGTGAGTGGGGTGGGCGTTGTCAGGGTGAATGAAGACCGGCGGGAGGCTGCGAAGCAGCTGCTGCGCTTGTGGCCCGGTTGGGAATCAGGCGGCGCTCAGCTCCGGCAAGGGCCGCAGCGGCTCGCGCTGGTGCAGGGCTGCGGTGGGGCAACTGCTGCTGCACTGGGCCACCACGTCGCGGGCGCAACCTTCGCAGCGGCCGCATTGCAGGGGCCACGCCCAGCTCGAACTGAATGGCGTCAAAGTCCATCCCGGCGCGGGCGTGGCGGGCGATTTCGCGGTCAGAGACGCGGCGGCAGACGCAAACAATCATGTGGTGTTCATTCGCTGGGGTGAAAAGGTGAGTCCATTATAAATGCGAATAAATCGCATTCGCACAAAGACTCGATGAGTTACACGTCGGCCCACATCCGCAGGAGGTTGTGGTAGCAGCCCGTCAGCCGCACGACTTCAGGCGCTTCGCCCGTGCCCGGGCTGCGCTGGGCGTCTTTTTGCCGCAGGGTGGTGATGGCCATGTCCATCTCGTACAACAGACGGCGCTGGGCGTCGGCCCGGACCATGCTCTCGACCCAAAAAAAGCAGGCCAGCCGCTCGCCCCGCGTGACCGGCTCGACCCGGTGCACGGAGGTGCCGGGATACATCACCAAGTCGCCGGCGGCCAATTTGATGCGCTGCTCGCCATAGGTGTCTTCCACCACCAGCTCGCCGCCGTCGTAGCTGGCCGGATCGCTCAGGAACAGCGTGCACGATATGTCGGTGCGCACATGGCGTGCCGTGGCCGCATGGGTGCGCACCGCGTTGTCGATGTGGTTGCCAAAGAAGTTGGCGCTGCCGGTGTAGCGGTTTGAACAGCGGCGGGTACACCGACTTGGGCAAGGCCCCGGTGACGAACATCGGGTTGCGCGCCAGCGCCACCGACACGATGTGACGGGCCTGCTGCGCGGCGGGGCAGTTCTTCGGGCAGCTGCGTGTTGTTTTTCACGCTGCCGCTTTGGCTGCCCGCCCGTGATGCGGGCCATCGGCCCAGTCGGCACCCAGCACCAAGGCGCGCACCTCGGCCAGTTCGTCAGCGTTCAGGGCTTGGGGGATGCGCAGCAGCATGGCGACTCCGTGGTTGGGCTCAGTGGTCTGGCGGTGTCAGAACTTGCTGGTCAGCGTCAGGCGCACCGTGCGCAAGGCGCCTGCGGTGGGCCAGCCTTGGTACAGCGCGTTGTAGTAGACCTTATTGGTGAGGTTGTCCACGTTGAGCTTGAGCGTGTTGCCTTGGTTGACTTGGTACTCCACCAAGGCGTCTAAGCGGGTGAAACCGGGGGCCACATAACCCAGCGGGCCGGGGCGGGCCGACGACGGGTTTTTGCTGCTGGCATGGGGTGGCGCCGCCACCGACACGCCACTTCGAGTCGAGCCGGTAAGTGGTCCACATATTGGCTTGAACTTGGGGTGTGAGGCCGGGGTTTTTGCCGACGGTGGCCTGGGGCGTCCGCCGACGAGCCGGCTTGGTCAATCACCGCATGCATGAAGGCCACGCCGCCAAACACGTCCCACTGCGCGTTGATGCGGCCGGCGGACTTCAAACTCCAGCGAGTCGGTGTGTGACGGCGGCCTGACAGCAGGTACTCGCCGCTGCCCTGCGCCACGTCGGTGTTGCGCTCGTTGAACTTGTCCGTGCGGGCCAGCGTGGTGCGCAGCGACAGGTCGCCTTCAAACAGTTCCCACTTGGCGCCGACCTCGATGTTGCGGCTGCTTTCGGGCGGCGTCTTGGCCGAGTTGGCGTCGTATTGGTACAGGTCGCCCGAGGTGTTGAAGGACGTGCCGTAAGACGCGTAGTAGCTCACCTCGTCGGTGGGTTGGTACATCAGGCCAGCGCGTTTGCTGAGCACCGTGTCGCTGCGCGACAAAGCCGCGCCCGGTGTGGCCAGGCCCGAGCGGTCGTACTCGCCCCGGAAGTTGTCCAGGCGCAAACCGCCCACCAGTTTCCAGAAAGGGGTCAGCGAGATGGTGTCTTGGCGCATACACCCCGATGGCCGTGGCGTTGAACCTCGGTGGACTTCACGCGCACACGGGTGTCGGCAATGGCGCTGTTGTCTGGGTTGAAAACGGTGGTGGGAAGACGCGCCGGATAGGGCGTGAGGTAGCGGTACACCGTGGTGTTTTCCGATGCGAGGTCAGCCCCCAGCAGCAACTGGTTCTTGCGCCCCAACCAGTGGGTGGTGGTGACGTAATCGCTTTGCACAAAGGTGTGGTGGTCTTCAGCGCCCCTTGTTTGGGTTCCGCGGTTAACAGCAGTGTTCGGCCCAAAGTTCGCTTGCGTCACCCCGGTGGCGAAACTGTTGAGCTGGGTGGCCCACAAGTCGCGCTTGTAATATCCGTCGCGCAGCGTCGTCTTGAGCGTGCTGCCGTCCGTCCAGCGGTGCGTGTGGGTGGCCGTGGCAAAGTCGGCGCTGTCTTTTTGGTAGTCGGACATGGCGCCGTACCAAGTGCCCGGCTGGCAGCGGGGCAGGGCGGCCTTCGAGCCAGCGGCCGCCCAGCACGGGCTTGTCGTTGTAGTCCAGGTGGTACAGGCTGAACATGAACTCGTCGGCGGTGCCAATGCCCAGCCGGTAGTCCACCGCCAAGCCCGCGCCGCTTGGTCGAGGCCTTGCCGTCCAGGCCGTCCCAGTCGGTCGTCATCGTGCCGATGCGCAGGGCCGCGTCGTCGCCGGTCTTGAGGTTGAAGTCGCCGGAGGTGCGCAGGTAGTTGCCGTCACCCACGGTCAGGTTGACCTCGTGCTCGGTGATCGGGCGCGGCACTTTGCTCACTTGGTTGACCACACCACCGGTAGAGCCGCGGCCAAACAGCATGGAGGCCGAGCCGCGCAGCACTTCGACCCGGTCGTAGTTGAAGGTGTCGCGGTTGTATTGGGCGATGTCGCGCACGCCGTCGAGGTAAATGTCGCCGACCACGCTGAAACCGCGCAGGCGGATGTTGTCGCCAATGCGGCCACCTTCACCCGCTTCGAACGTGATGCCGACTACGTTTTCCAGCGCGCTCTTCATGCTGTCTTTGCCTTGGTCGTGGATCAGCTTTTCGTTCACGATGGTCAGCGACTGCGGAATGTCTTTGGCGGCGGCGGGCGCTTTGCCCACGCTGGTCAGGCCGCTTTGGTAGGTCTGCGTGGCGCGGTCGCGTTGGCCCATCACGGTGATCGGGGCCAGGCTTTTGCCTTCGGGCGCTGCGTTGTTGGCCGCCGTTGATGCGGGGGCAGGGCGAGGCTCGGCGTCGGGCGCGGCGCTTTGCGCCCAGCCCGACATGGAGGCGGCCAGCATCAGCGCGCCCAAAGGCAACAAGGCCATCTCAGCCGGCGATGAGCTGGTGGCGGCGTTGGACGACAGGGCGGCGGGGCGGGCTGCGCGAGAGCGGGTGGTCAAGGGGAAACTCCGTGGGGGCTGGGTGAATGGCTGGGTTGGCGGCTGAGTTGGTCGCTCGGTCGTCCGAACTGTGGTCGAAGTGTACACGTAATGAGAATGATTCGTAATAAACAAAAAAAGGCGAATCAGCTCGGCCCAGCAAACGGGGCAGGGGCGAGGTTTTGGGCCAGCCCCAGCCGCTGCGCGCCACCAGACCCGGCGCTTTTTTAGAAAAAGCCAGAGGCAGCGCCCATGAAAAAAGGGGCCGCAAGGCCCCTTCTCAAAACACCAGCATGGCGTCTTCGCTCAGCCCAGCTCGCCCATCTGGCTTTGCAGGTAGTTTTGCAGGCCGACTTGCTTGACCAACTCGAGCTGAGTTTCCAAAAAGTCGATGTGCTCTTCGGTGTCGTCCAAGATGCCTTGGAGCAAGTCGCGGGAGACGTAGTCGCGCACGGCTTCGCAATGCGCGATGCCGTCCTTGATGGTGGCCTGGGCGCCCATCTCGGCTTGCAGGTCGCAGCCCAGGGCTTCGACCACGTTTTCACCGACCAGCAACTTGCTCAGGTCTTGCAGGTTGGGCAGGCCGTCGAGCATGAAGATGCGGTCCATCAGTTGGTCGGCGTGCTTCATCTCGCCGATGGACTCCTCATATTCCTTCTTGGCCAGCTTGTCCAAGCCCCAATGCTTGTACATGCGGTAATGCAAGAAGTACTGGTTGATGGGCGGTCAGCTCGTTTTTGAGCTGAGCCTGCAAATGCGCGATGACCTGAGGGTCGCCTTTCATGGCTTTTCCTTGATTGTTCTGAAGTGGAGGATACGGTGCGGTTGGGGGATTGTCTCTAGGCGGCGCAGGCAGGGCAAGCGCATCGGCTGGCGTCAGTACACCAGCCGCTCTGGCCGCACCTCTTGCAAAATCGTCGTGGCGATCTCTTCAATCGACTTGGTGGTGGTTGACAGCCAGCGAATGCCTTCGCGCCGCATCATGGCCTCGGCTTCGTGGATCTCCTGCTGGCAGTTGGCCAGGCTGGCGTATTTGGAGTTGGGCCGACGCTCGTTGCGGATCTGGCTCAGGCGTTCAGGGGCGATGGTCAGGCCAAAGATTTTTTTACGGTGCGGCGCGAGCGCGGGCGGCAGTTGCCGTCGGTCAAAGTCTTCGGGGATCAGCGGGTAGTTCGACGCCTTGAGCCCGTACTGCATGGCCAGGTACAGCGAGGTCGGGGTTTTGCCGCTGCGGCTGACGCCCACCAAAATCACGTCCGAGCCTTCCAGGTCGCGGTTGCTTTGCCCGTCGTCATGCGCCAGCGAAAAGTTGATGGCCTCGATGCGGTCGTCGTATTCCTTGCTTTTGGAGGCGTCAGAAAAGCGGCCCACGCGGTGGTTGGACTTGAGCCCCAGCTCGCCTTCCAGCGGCGCGACAAACATGCCAAACATGTCCAGCAGCATGCCGTTGCAATGTGCCTTGATGACAGCGAGGATGTCCATGTTCACCAAGGTGGTAAACACAATCGGCCGCTTGCCTTCGAGTTCAGCCGTGTGGTTGATCTGCCGCACCACTTGGTGGGCTTTGTCCACGGTGTCTACAAAGGGCAGCCGCACATGGCGCGGCTTGATCTCGAACTGCGCCCATGATGGCGTTGCCAAAGGTCTCTGCAGTGATGCCGGTGCCGTCAGAGATGAAAAACACGGTGCGAGTGGTCATGGGATAGGGCGTTGAAGGGAAAGGTAGGGCCGTTCAAGACGACTGTGTGGCGCAGGGTCGGACAGAGCCCTGCATTTACAATAGCCGGATTATCTAGTTTCTTATCCCATGGACCGCCCGCATACCCCAAAAGCAACAACAGGCAGGCGGCCGTTCGTGGCGAATCCCCCGGTTTTTAAACCTCCCGGAGTATTTCTATGTCCCACCTGTTTGAGGCGACCGCCCTTGTAGTGCCCTTTGAGAACCTGAGGATGACAGACGTTGAGTCTGTTGGCGGCAAAAACGCCAGCCTCGGCGAGATGATTTCGCAGCTGCCCACCGGGCCCAACGGTGTGCGCGTGCCCACCGGGCTTTGCCACCACGGGCGCACGCCTTTCGGGTGTTCCTGGCCCACGCCCGGGCTGGGACAAAAAAAATCAACAGCGTGCTGGACAAGCTCGACACCGACGATGTGCGCGCCTTGGCTGTGGCTGGCGAGCAAATCCGCTCGATGGTCGAGGCCCAGCCTTTCCCAGCCGACTTTGAAGCCGCCGTGCGCCAGAGCTTTGGCCGCGCTGAGCGCTGGCAACGCCCAGGCCAGCTTTGCCGTGCGTTCTTCGGCCACGGCCGAAGACTTGCCCGACGCCTCGTTTGCCGGCCAGCAAGAAACCTTCTTGAACGTGGTGGGCGTCGAAGACGTGCTGCACAAGATGAAGGAAGTCTTCGCCTCCTTGTACAACGACCGCGCCATCAGCTACCGCGTGCACAAGGGCTTTGCGCACGCTGACGTGGCGCTGTCCGCCGGCGTGCAGCGCATGGTCCGCAGTGACCTGGGCGCTGCAGGCGTGATGTTCACGATGGACACCGAAAGCGGTTTTGACGACGTGGTGTTCATCACCTCCAGCTACGGCTTGGGCGAGACGGTGGTGCAGTGGCGCCGTGAACCCCGACGAGTTTTACGTACACAAGCCCATGCTCAAGGCCGGCAACCGCGCCGTGATCCGCCGCAACCTGGGCTCCAAGCTGCTGCAAATGGGAATTCACCAGCGCCGACGAGAAAAAAGCCGGCGGCAAACTGGTCAAGACCACCGACGTGCCTGTCGAGCTGCGCAACCGCTACTCCTTGACCGACGCCGACGCTGAGCAGCTGGCCCGCTATGCGCTCATCATCGAAGCGCATTACGGCCGTCCGATGGACATCGAGTGGGGCAAAGACGGCACCGACGGCGAGCTGTACATCTTGCAAGCCCGTCCTGAAACCCGTGAAAAGCCAGGCCAAAGGCCAGGCCGAGCAGCGCTACAAGCTCAAAGGCACCAGCACCGTCCTGGCCCAAGGCCCGCGCCATTGGGTCAAAAAATCGGGCACCGGCCCCGTGCGCTTGGTGCGCCACATCAGCGAGATGGACCAGGTCCAGCCCGGCGATGTGCTGGTGACCGACATGACCGACCCGAACTGGGAGCCGGTGATGAAGCGCGCCAGCGCCATCGTCACCAACCGGGGCGGCCGCACCTGCCACGCCGCGATCATTGCGCGCGAACTGGGGCATTCCGGCAGTGGTCGGTTGCGGCGACGCGACGGACAGCCTGAAAGACGGCATGCTGGTCACGGTCAGCTGCGCCGAGGGCGACACCGGCAATATTTACGACGGCTTGCTGGAAACCGAGGTGACCGAAGTCGAGCGCGGTGACATGCCGCCGGTCGACATCAAGATCATGATGAACGTGGGCAACCCCCAGTTGTGCATTTGACTTTTGCCAGATGCCCAACCACGGCGTGGGTCTGGCCCGGCTGGAGTTCATCATCAACAACAACATCGGCGTGCACCCCAAGGCCATCCTGGACTACCCCGCCGTAGCGGCCGACTTGAAAAAAGCCGTCGAAAGCGTGGCCCGCGGCCATGCCTCGCCACGCGCTTTTTACGTGGACAAAGTCGCTGAAGGCATCGCCACCATTGGCGCGGCGTTCTGGCCCAAACCGGTGATCGTGCGCTTGTCGGACTTCAAGTCCAACGAATACCGCAAGCTCATTGGCGGTTCGCGCTACGAGCCGGAAGAAGAAAACCCAATGCTCGGTTATCCCGTGGTGCGGCCCGTTACCTCAGCCCGGACTTTGCCGAAGCCTTTGCGATGGAATGCGAAGCGCTCAAGCGCGTGCGCAACGAGATGGGGCTGGTCAACGTCGAGGTGATGGTGCCTTTTGTGCGCACACTGGGCCAGGCCAAGGCTGTCACTGAACTGCTGGCCAAGCATGGCCTCAAGCGTGGCGAAGCCGGTTTGCGCCTCATCATGATGTGCGAAGTGCCGAGCAACGCCGTGTTGGCCGAGCAGTTTCCTGGAGTACTTCGACGGTTTTTCCATCGGCTCGAACGACCTGACCCAGCTCACGCTGGGCCTGGACCGCGACTCCCGGCCTGGACATCTTGGCCAAAGACTTCGACGAACGCGACCCGGCCGTGAAAGCCTTGCTGGCCATGGCCATCAACGCTTGCAAGCGCCAAGGCAAGTACGTCGGCATCTGCGGCCAAGGCCCCAGCGACCACCCGGACTTTGCGCAGTGGCTCAAGGACCAGGGGATCGGCTCGATCTCGCTGAACCCTGACAACCGTCATCAACACCTGGAAGCAGCTGGCGGCCTGACGGGCTGCTGGCCCTGCCCGGACAGCGAACAGCGCTGATGCTCTGGTCGCTGTCCGTCCTCAAGCTGGTGTTGGAAGTCGCCTTGCTGGCGCTGGCCGGGCAGGGCGTGTTGGCTTTGCTCTGCGGCCTGTTCGGCTCGCCCAAGGAAGGCAATGTTTTTTTACCGCCTCTTGCAGGTCGTGGGCCGGCCGGCGGTGAAGGCCGCGCGCTGGGCCGCGCCGCGCCACGTGCTGGACCGGCACGTGCCGCTGGTGGCTTTTTTGATCTTGCTCTTGCTGTGGGTGGTGGTGACTGTGCTGAAAATCCGCTGGTGCTTGCAGATCGGTTGGGCGCTGTGCCGATGAAGCCGGTGCCGCTCCTGGTGCAGCAGCTCGGCGTCAAGCTCTTGCTGGTCGCCTCGGCTGGCCTTCGCCGGCTTTGCGCGTTTTAGACCGCATGCTGGGCGCCGACCCGACCAACGCCTACGCCCTGGCCAGCCGCGCGCATGTGCTGAGCCAGCGCGGCGAACGCAAGGCGGCCATGCAAACGCTCAAAACCTTGCTCGCCGCGCATCCGGAAGACGCCCAGGCTTGGTTCAACCTGGCCTATTTGCAAGAAGCGCTGGGCGAGCACGACCAGGCCGAAGCGGGCTTTCGCCAAGCGCTGGCGCTGCAGCCGGAGATGGATGGCGCTTGGTACGGTCTGGCGCTGGTGCTGATCCAGGCGGGCCGGCTGGACGAGGCTGTGGTGGCGCTGGGCCACAACACCCGTTTGCAACCCTTGAGTCCCTTTGGCTGGTATTTGCTGGCCCGCGTGCAGGCCGACCGCCAGGACCTGCCAGAAGCCGCCCGGGTGCTGGCCCACCTGCGCAGTTTCGAGCCTCGGGTGGCGGCGCAGCTCGAAGCCGAACTCGCCCGCAAAGCCGCAGCGCTGGCGGTTTCTGCCGATTCCTAAGCGGGCTGAAGCGGTTAAGCTCATCCGACCACCTTGGAGGAGATTCGGCATGCAGCCCACGGACAACCAGCAACGCTATTGGCGCCGCACGCAGCGCCTGACGGCTGGTTTGCTGGCGCTGTGGTTTGTGGCGAGTTTCGGGGTGAGTTATTTCGGCCGGGAACTGAGCTTTGAGTTTTTCGGCTGGCCGTTTTCCTTCTGGATGGCGGCCCAGGGCTCGCTGATGGTGTTTGGGCTGATCATCGGTTTTTACGCATGGCGCATGAACCGGCTGGACATCGAGCACGGTTTTGAGGAAGACGTCTAAGCCATGAGCAGCGCTTCACCCTCGGCCACGCCCGCCGGCCAGGCCGAGCGACGGGCGGCGCAGTCCACGTTTCGGCGTGACTTGCGCACGGTTTCCCGTTGGTATTGCGTGGGCTTTGTGCTGTTCGTCTTGCTGTTGGCTGGCCTCGAGTTTTTGGGCCTGTCGCGCCAATGGATTGGCCTGATTTTTTTACTCACCACCATCGCCTTGTACGCCGGCATTGGTATTTTGAGCCGGACCACGGACGCGGTGGAGTACTACGTGGCCGGGCGCCGCGTGCCGGCCATTTACAACGGCATGGCCACTGGGGCCGACTGGATGTCGGCGGCGTCCTTCATCAGCGTGGCCGGCACTTTGTATTTGACGGGCTACAGCGGCCTGGCCTTTGTGACCGGCTGGACCGGCGGGTATTGCTTGGTGGCGCTGTTCTTGGCCCCTTATTTGCGCAAGTTCGGCCAATTCACCATTCCTGATTTTTTGGGCGAACGCTACGGTGGCCACTTGCCCCGTTTGCTGGGCATTGCGGCGGCCATTTTGTGCTCCTTCACCTACGTGGTGGCGCAAATTTACGGCGTGGGCTTGGTCACGGCGCGGCTGACCGGCGTGGCCTTTGAGCTGGGCATTTTTCTGGGCCTGGCGGGATTTTGGTGTGCTCGTTCTTGGGCGGTATGCGGGCCGTGACCTGGACGCAGGTGGCGCAGTACATCATCATGATCGTGGCCTACATGCTGCCGGTGGTGTGGTTGTCGGTCAAGCAAACGGGTGTGCCCGTGCCGCAGGCGATTTACGGCTACCAACTGCAAAAAGTCACGGCCAAGGAAAAGGAACTCAGCGCCGACCCCAAGGAGCTGGAGGTGCGCGGCATCTTTGCCGCCCGTGCTGCCCGCCTGGCCGACGAACTCAAAGACCCGGTGCCAGCACTGGCCGAGGACAGGGCGCTGGCCGAGCGTTACGTGATGCTGCTCAAAGCGGGCAATGCACCTGTGGCCGAGATTGCGGCCGCTGAAAGAGCCTTGTCGGCCTTGCCACGCGACGCGCAAGCAGCCAAAAAAGTGTGGACCGCCGCGCAAGCCGCTGCGGAGGTGAAGTCGCGCCCGCTCAACGGCATGCCGCCGCATGCGCAGCAGTTTTTGGGCGACCCGAAGGGCGATGCTGCAGCGCAACGGGAGTTCGAGGTCTCGCGCCGGAATTTCCTGGCCCTGGTGTTTTGCCTGATGGTGGGCACGGCTGCCTTGCCGCACATCCTGATGCGTTACTACACGGTGCCCAGCGTGCGCGAGGCCCGGGAGTCAGTGGCCTGGTCCTTGTTCTTCATCTTCTTGCTGTACGTCACCGCGCCGGCCTTGGCGGTGCTGGTCAAGTACGAGGTGTTCACCTTGGTGGTGGGCACGCCGTTTAGCCAGCTGCCCGAATGGGTGGCCGCCTGGAACAAGGTGGACCCGTCCTTGCTGTCGGTGGTCGACGTCAACCAGGACGGCATTTTGCAGCTCAACGAAATGTCTATTGGCGGGGACATCATCGTGCTGGCCGCCCCGGCCATTGCCGGCCTGCCGTATGTGGTGTCGGCACTGGTGGCGGCTGGCGCGCTGGCTGCTGCCTTGTCTACGGCCGACGGCTTGTTGCTGACCATTTCCAGCGCGCTCAGCCACGACCTGTACTACAAGATGATCGACCCCAATGCATCCACCGCCCGGCGGGTGACGATCTCCAAGGTGCTGCTGCTGGTGGTGGCGCTGGCGGCGGCCTATGTGGCGGCCCAGCGCCCGGCCGACATCTTGTTTTTGGTGTCAGCGGCGTTTTCGTTTGCGGCGGCGGCGTTCTTCCCGGCGTTGACCTTGGGCATTTTCTGGAAGCGGGCAACCGGCGTGGCCGCTTCGCTGGGCATGGTGGCCGGGCTGGGCACCACCGTGCTGTACATGGCGTTGACCCAGCCCTGGATGCGCAGCGTGCTGGGCATCACCAGCCCGGTGGCGCTGTGGTGGGACATCCAGCCCATCTCGGCCGGCGTGTTCGGCGTGCCGGTGGGTTTTGCCGTGATCGTGCTGGTCAGCTTGGTGACGCGGCCGCCAGAGCAGCTAGCGCAAGAGCTGGTGGAGTACGTGCGCTACCCGCAAATTCGCCTGCGCTGAGCGCCCGGCTGGGCGCTTGACGCCGCCCCGGCGCCAAGGCGGCAGAAGGGGCTTGGGTCCCGGCCGGGGCCAGGCTATAATCATGGGCTTGCCTTGCTGCACCCTACCCGACGCTGGGGCAGCTTTTATCAACCACAAGGAGAGTTTATGCGTCATTATGAAATCGTCCTGCTGATCCACCCGGATCAAAGTGAGCAGGTTCCCGCCATGCTTGAGCGCTACAAAACCATGATCACCGCTGCGGTGGCAAGGTTCACCGTGTTGAAGACTGGGGCCGCCGCCAACTGGCGTACCTGATCCAGAAACTGGCCAAGGCGCACTACCTGTGCATCAACATCGAAGCCAGCCAGGCTGTGATGGACGAAATCGAGCATGCGTTCAAGTTCAACGACGCCGTGCTGCGCCACATGACCGTGGTCAAGAAAAAGGCTGAAACCGGTCCTTCCCTCATGATGCGCAACGTCGAGAGAGAAGAAGCCCGTAAAGCCCAGCAGCAGGAGTTCGCGGCTTAATTGCCGACTCTGCTGTTCAACGCCCTCGCTGCGCGATCCTGAGATTCAAGCAGTGAACCATGTCAATTTGACGGCGCAAGTCGTAGAGGTCAGTCCTCTTCGCTACACGCCAGCCGCCTTCCCGCTACCAATTTGGTGCTCGACCATCAGTCTGAGCACCTCGAGGCAGGAATCACCCGGCAGGTCAAGTTGTCCATCAAGGCGGTTGCCTTTGGAACGCTGGCTGAAACATTGAGCCGGCTGACCTTGGGTCAGGCCTACGGGTTCACCGGTTTTCTAGTCAGTGCGCGCACCAACAAGAGCGTTGTTTTTCACATCCAAGACCTGAACACCCTTTAGAAAGTTCATCATGCCCGGACCGAAACGTTTCAACAAAGACAAGCGCCCCAAGCGCAATACCCAATCACTGCTGTTCAAGCGCAAGCGCTTTTGCCGCTTCACCGCTGCTGGCGTCGAAGAAATCGACTACAAAGACGTGGACACCCTGCGTGACTTCGTCGCCGAAAACGGCAAGATCATCCCCGCTCGCCTGACCGGCACGCGCGCGATTTTCCAGCGTCAGATCAACACCGCCGTCAAGCGCGCTCGCTTCCTCGCGATGCTGCCGTACAGCGACCAGCACCGCACCCTGTAAGGAGCCGACCATGCAAATTATTCTGCTCGACAAAGTTGTCAACCTCGGCAATCTCGGTGAAGTCGTCAAAGTCAAAGACGGCTACGCCCGCAACTTCCTGATCCCTTCGGGCCGCGCTCGCCGCGCTACCGCTGTGGCCATCAAAGAGTTCGAAGCCAAGCGCGCCGAACTCGAAAAAAATCGCCGCTGCCAAGCTGGCCGAATCGCAAGCCCAGGGCGCCAAGCTCGGTGGCTCGGTCGTCAAGCTGACGCAAAAAGCCGGTGTGGACGGTCGCCTGTTTGGCTCGGTCACCAATGCCGACATCTCTGCCGAGTTGTCCAAGCAAGGTTTCCCAGTGCTCAAGGCCCAGATCCGCATGCCTAACGGCCCCCTGAAGGTCGTTGGCGACCACGCTGTCAGCGTGGCCCTGCACACCGACGTGACGGTGGACATCACCGTGACGGTGTACGGCGAATCGGCTTAATTGCGCTGACTGCCCGACCCCGAACCGCCCCGGCCTTGGCTGGGGCAGATCGAGTCTGAAAAGCCGCTCCCTGGAGCGGCTTTTTTCATGGGCGGATCACGTCAGGTGCAGGGCGACAGGCCCGCCCCGAGATATCCCGCCTTATCCCGACATTTGCACGGCTGCTCCACTGCTTGCCCACAGCCTTGTCCACAGGCGCTGGCAGCAATGGCATTAGGATCAACAGCCACTCAGGAACTTCATGTCAGCCATTCTTTCCACGTTCGACGAACCGGGCTACAGCCCCGACAAACAGATCGCGCAGCTGCGCGTGCCGCCGCATTCCATCGAAGGCGAATCCAGCGTGCTGGGCGGCCTGTTGTTGGACAACAGCGCCTGGGACCGGGTGGGTGACCTGCTGGTGGACGAAGACTTTTACCGGCATGAACACAAGCTGATTTATGCCTCGGTCGGCGCCCTGATCAACGCCAGCAAGCCGGCCGACGTGATCACCGTGTTCGAGCATTTGCAAAGCGCGGGCAAGGCCGAGGACGTGGGCGGGCTGAGCTACCTCAACTCCTTGGCCCAGTACGTGCCCAGTGCGGCCAACGTGCGGCGTTATGCCGAGATCGTGCGCGAGCGCTCCATCTTGCGCAAGCTGGTCAAAGCCAGCGACGAAATCGCCACCAACGCCTTCAACCCGCAAGGCAAGCCGGTGGCAGCCATCTTGGACGAGGCCGAGCAAAAGATCTTCAAGATTGGCGAGCAGGGCTCGCGCATGAAGCAGGGCTTTCACAGCATGGAGCAGCTGGTGGTCGAGCTGCTGGACCGTGTGGAGGAGATGTCGCAAAACCCGAACGACATCACCGGCGTGCCGACCGGTTTTTACGACCTGGACCGGCAAACGTCTGGCCTGCAAGGCGGCGACCTCATCATCTTGGCGGCGCGTCCGTCCATGGGCAAGACCGCCTTGGCCATCAACATCGCCGAGCACGTCGCGCTCAACGAAGGGCTGCCGGTGGCGGTGTTCTCCATGGAGATGGGCGCGTCTCAGTTGGCGGTGCGTATCGTCGGCTCCATCGGCCGCATCGACCAAGGGCATTTGCGCACCGGCAAGCTCAGCGACGAAGAGTGGCCGCGCCTGACCGAGGCCATTGAAAAGCTGCGCAATATCTCGCTGCACATCGACGAAACGCCCGGCCTGACCGTGAGCGAGCTGCGCGCTAACGCGCGCCGGCTGGCGCGCCAGTGCGGCAAGCTCGGCTTGATCGTGGTGGACTATTTGCAGCTGATGAGCACCTCGATGTCGGGCGACGAAAACCGCGCCCACCGCCGTGGGCGAAATTTCCCGTGGCCTGAAGATGCTGGCCAAGGAACTGCAATGCCCCGTGATTGCGCTGTCGCAGCTCAGCCGAGGCGTGGAAGCCCGTACCGACAAGCGCCCCATGATGAGCGACTTGCGCGAGTCTGGCGCTATTGAGCAGGACGCGGACGTGATCATGTTCATTTACCGCGACGAGTACTACACCAAAGAAGCTTGCAAGGAACCAGGGGTGGCCGAGGTCATCATTTCCAAGCAGCGTAACGGCCCGACGGGCACCGTCAAGCTGACCTTCTTGAACCGCATCACCAAGTTTGAAAGCCTGGCGCACAGCGCTGACGGCTACTGAGCACGCCCGCGTGGGCGGGTCGGGCCTGCGGTATTCTCGGGCCATGAAACTGCACAACTACTTTCGGTCGTCGGCCTCGTTTCGGGTGCGCATTGCGCTGGCGCTCAAGGGCTTGCCATACGACTACGCGGCGGTGCATCTGGTCCGAGGCGAGCACAAAAAACCGCCTTTTGCACAGCTGTCTGCCGACAACTTGGTGCCCCTGCTCGAAGTGGGCGACGAGCGCTTGTCGCAGTCCATGGCCATCATCGAGTACCTGGACGAAACCCACCCTGAGCCGCCGCTGCTCCCGCCCGAAGCGCTAGGCCGAGCCAAGGTGCGGGCGCTGGCCCAGTCGATTGCCTGCGACATTCACCCGATCAACAACCTGCGCGTGCTCAAGTATTTGGTGCGGGAGCTGCAGGTCAGCGACGAGGCCAAGACCGCCTGGTACCGCCACTGGTGCCAAGACGGTTTGCAAGCCTTTGAGCGCCAGCTGGCGCTGCTGCCGGCTTCACGCTTTTGCTATGGCGATACGCCCACCTTGGCCGACTGTTGCCTGGTCCCGCAAATCTTCAATGCCCGGCGTTTTGACGTGAGCTTTGAGGGCATGCCGCGCACCATGGCCGCGTTTGAGGCCTGCATGGCCTTGCCGGCCTTCCAGCAGGCCGAGCCTTCGGCTTGCCCCGACTACGAAGCCTGAGGCTTGTCGGTGCCACTTTCAACGCTCCATCCTGACTGGCTGGTGCCCGACTGGCCCGCACCGACCGGCGTTCAGGCGGTGTGCACCACCCGCGCGGGCGGCTGCTCCTTGGGGCAGTTCGACAGCCTGAACCTCGGCCTGCATGTGGCCGACCGGCCGCAAGCTGTGCGGAGCAATCGGCACGCCTTGGCGCAGGCGCTGCAGGCGCGGCCTGTTTTTCTGGATCAAGTGCACGGCAGCGCCGTGCTGGCGCTGGACGCCGCCGTCCCCGACGGCTTGCGCGCTGATGCCAGCGTCAGCCGCCAGCCGGGGCTGGCTTGCACGGTCATGGTGGCCGACTGCCTGCCGGTGTTGTTTGCCCATCAGCGCGGATCAGTGGTCGGCGCTGCCCACGCCGGTTGGCGCGGCTTGGCGGGGCTGCGGGCCGATGGCTCGGTAGGTCCTGGCGTTTTAGAGGCCACGCTGGAGCAATTGGCCGCCAGCCTGGACATGGGCGCTGGCGCAAGCCGCACCGGGCGTCTTGGCTTGGTTGGGGCCGTGTATTGGCCCGGCAGTGTTCGAGGTCGGTACCGAGGTCAAGGCCGTCTTTGAAGCGCGTCAGCCCGAAGCCGGGCGTTGCTTTGCGCCTGCGGGCCCGGGCAAGTTTTTGGCCGATCTGCCGGGCTTGGCGCGGCTGCGCTTGCAGGCGCTGGGCGTCAGTCAGGTGTTTGGCAATGACGGCAGCCCGGCCTGGTGCACGGTGACGCAGAGTTCACGGTTTTTCTCGCATCGCCGAGCTGCTGGCGCTGCCTCCGGGGCCACCGGCGGGCGCTTCGCCGCCTGTGTCTGGTTGGGCTGAGGTGGGGGCAGCTTGGCTGACTTCCTGCGCTTGAGCGGCTTCCAGCGCTTTGCGCGCCCGTCGGCGTGCCGGTGACCGCATGAGGTAAACCACGATGGACAAAGGCAGGACGCCGTAAAGCAAAAAGGTCATCACCGCGCCCAGCAAGGTGCCGGCTGGGCTGGTGGCTTCGGCCACGCTCATCATCAGGACCACATAAACCCAAGCAATAACAGTTAGATACATAAATATTTTCAGCTGAGTCAGGAAATAGAAACCGAAAATGGCGATAGTTACGTCAATCCGGGGAATTAACACCGGACGTTGCAAAAAAATGGGGGACAAGCATGACGACCAACAATGACTGGGCCAAAAGCGCCCAGCAGTTTCAGCAGAGCATGACAGACAGCCTGCAAAAAGCCATGGCTGCATTTTCGCCCTCTGGCGGCGGGGCTGCTGGCGCGTCAGCCGAAGCCCTGCCAGCCCTGCGGTTTGACCCGGCCCGTTTGCTGGAGATCCAGCACAAGTATGTGCAAGACGCCACCGCCTTGTGGAACAGCAGCCTGCAGCCCACCGCTGGCGCGGCCCCCAAGCTGACCGACCGCCGCTTTGCCAGCGAAGCCTGGCAGTCCAACCCCTTGTCGCAATTCACGGCTGCGGCGTACTTGCTCAACGCCCAGGCCTTGACGGGCCTGGCCGAAGCAGTGGAAGGTGACGACAAAACCCGCACCCGCGTCAAGTTCGCGGTTGAGCAATGGCTGGCCGCCAGCTCGCCCAGCAATTTCCTGGCGCTCAACGCCGAGGCGCAGCGCAAAGCCATCGAAACCCAAGGCGAAAGCTTGGCCAAGGGTTTGCAAAACCTGATGGACGACATGCGTCAGGGCCATGTGTCCATGACCGACGAACGGGTCTTCGAGGTGGGGCAGAACGTCGCCACCACGGAGGGCGCGGTGGTGTTTGAAAACGAGCTGTTCCAACTGCTCGAATACAAGCCTTTGACGGCCAAGGTCTACGAAAAGCCCTTTTTGCTGGTGCCGCCCTGTATCAACAAGTTCTACATCCTGGACCTGCAGCCTGAAAATTCGCTGATCCGTTACGCGGTCGAGCAAGGCCACCGCACCTTCGTGGTGAGCTGGCGCAACCCGGACGAGTCGCTGCAAGACAAGACCTGGGACGACTACATCGAGCATGCGGCCATCAAGGCGATTGAGGTCACCCGCGAGATCACCGGTGCGAAGACCATCAATGCCTTGGGCTTTTGCGTGGGTGGCACCATCTTGGGCACGGCGCTGGCCGTGCTGGCAGCACGCGGCGACAAGCCGGTGTCCAGCCTGACCTTGCTGACCTCGCTGCTGGACTTTCGGGACACCGGCATCCTGGACATCTTCATCGACGAGCAGGCGGTCAAGTTCCGCGAAATGCAGATGGGGCAGGGCGGTTTGCTCAAAGGGCAAGACCTGGCCTCGACCTTCAGCTTCTTGCGTCCGAACGACCTGGTGTGGAACTACGTGGTGGGCAATTACCTCAAGGGCGAAACACCACCGCCGTTTGACCTGCTTTACTGGAACAGTGACTCGACCAACTTGCCCGGCCCGTTTTACGCCTGGTACCTGCGCAACACCTATTTTGAAAACAACCTCATCGAGCCTGGCAAGGTGAAGGTCTGCGGGCAACAAGTCGATCTGAGCCGGCTGGACATGCCGACCTATATTTACGGCTCGCGCGAAGACCACATCGTGCCGATTGGCGGGGCTTACGCCAGCACGCAGGTCCTGCCCGGCAAGAAGCGCTTCGTCATGGGGGCTTCGGGCCACATCGCCGGCGTGATCAACCCGCCCGCCAAGAAAAAGCGCTCGTACTGGACCCACGACAAGTTGCCGCCTGCGCACGCAGACTGGCTCAAGTCCGCCAAGGAACACCCGGGCAGCTGGTGGACCGACTGGGCCGACTGGCTCAAGGCGCAGGCTGGCAAGCCAGTCGCCGCGCCCAAGGGCTACGGCAACAAGCAATTCAAGGCCATCGAGCCGGCCCCTGGCCGCTACGTCAAGGTCAAGGCCTGAGCCGTGAGGCGGGCTGTTGCGTTGGAAGGTCGCGCCCCTGGCGCGGCTTTCTCATCACGGGTTGTCATGCCAGCCAGTCTGGCCTGAAGCCCATTCATCAAAAAAATAGAAAGAGGGAAATATGGAAGACATCGTCATCGTTTCGGCAGCCCGCACCGCGGTCGGCAAGTTCGGCGGAAGCCTGGCCAAGACACCAGCGACCGAGTTGGGCGCAGCCGTGCTGCAAGCCCTGATCGCCCGCTCGGGCCTGTCGGCCGATCAGGTCGGCGAAGTCATCATGGGTCAGGTGCTGACGGCCGGTGCCGGCCAGAACCCGGCGCGCCAGTCGGTGGTCAAAGCCGGTTTTCCGCATGGGGTTCCGGGCCTGACGATCAACGCCGTGTGCGGCTCCGGCCTCAAGGCCGTGATGCTGGCGGCGCAGGCCGTGGCCACGGGCGACAGCGAGATCGTGATCGCCGGCGGCCAAGAGAACATGAGCGCGTCGCCGCACGTCCTCAATGGCTCGCGTGACGGCCAGCGCATGGGCGACTGGAAGATGGTCGACACCATGATTGTTGACGGCCTGTGGGACGTCTACAACCAGTACCACATGGGCATCACGGCCGAAAACGTGGCCAAGAAATACGGCATTGGCCGCGACGCGCAAGACGCCTTGGCGCTGGCCAGCCAGCAAAAAGCCGCCGCTGCCCAAGACGCCGGCAAATTCAAGGACGAGATCGTTCCTTTCTCGATCGCGCAAAAGAAAGGCGACCCGATCGTCTTTGCGGCAGACGAGTTCATCAACCGCAAGTCCACGGCCGAGGGCCTGGCCGGTCTGCGCCCTGCCTTTGACAAGGCTGGCGGCGTGACGGCGGGTAATGCCTCGGGCATCAACGACGGCGCAGCCGCCGTGATGGTGATGACGGCCAAGAAGGCCGCCGCCCTGGGCCTCACGCCCTTGGCCCGCATTGCCAGCTACGCCACCAGCGGCCTGGACCCGGCCTTCATGGGCATGGGCCCGGTGCCCGCCTCGACCAAGGCGCTGCAACGCGCCGGCTGGAAGGCCCAGGACCTGGACCTGCTGGAAATCAACGAAGCCTTTGCCGCCCAGGCTTGCGCCGTCAACCAAGAAATGGGCTGGGACACCAGCAAGGTCAACGTCAATGGCGGCGCCATTGCCATTGGTCACCCCATCGGTGCCTCGGGTTGCCGGATTTTGGTCACGCTGCTGCACGAGATGGTGCGCCGCGACGCCAAAAAAGGCATTGCCAGCTTGTGCATAGGCGGCGGCATGGGCGTGGCCCTGACGCTGGAGCGCTGAGCCTCATCACCCCGTCGGGGTACCACCCGACGGTGCTTTAAAAATCACCAAAACCGTGGGCCGCAGGGCTCACTTTTATAACGAGAAGAAGGAGTAGACATGACACAGAAAATCGCTTACGTCACCGGGGGTATGGGTGGCATTGGGACCGGCATTTGCCAGCGCCTGCACAAGGACGGGTTCAAGGTCATCGCCGGTTGCGGCCCGACCCGCGACCACGCCAAATGGCTGGCCGAGCAAAAGGCCCTGGGCTTCACCTTTTACGCCTCTGTCGGCAACGTCGGCGACTGGGATTCCACGGTCGAAGCCTTCAACAAGGTCAAAGCCGAGCACGGTCACGTCAGCGTGCTGGTGAACAACGCGGGCATCACCCGAGACGGCCAGTTCCGCAAGATGAGCAAGGCCGACTGGGACGCCGTGATCTCGACCAACCTGGACAGCATGTTCAACGTGACCAAGCAGGTCATCGAAGGCATGATCGAAGCCAACTTTGGCCGCGTGATCAACATCTCGTCGGTCAACGGTCAAAAAGGCCAGTTCGGCCAGGTCAACTACTCCACCGCCAAGGCCGGCCTGCACGGCTTCACCATGGCCTTGGCGCAAGAAGTCGCTGCCAAAGGCGTGACCGTCAACACCGTGAGCCCCGGCTACATCGGCACTGACATGGTCAAGGCGATTCGTCCTGACGTGCTGGAAAAGATCGTCGCAGGCGTTCCAGCCAAGCGCCTGGGCACGCCTGAAGAGATCGCTTCCATCATCTCGTGGATCGCCTCCGACGAGGGCGGCTACGCCACCGGCGCCGACTTCTCGCTCAACGGCGGCTTGCACATGGGCTAAAGCCGCTGAGGACTGGGCGCCCGGGCTGCGAATGCAGGCTGAACGGCCTGCTCTTGCAGCCTCGGCGCTCGGTTTTTGGTTGGCCTTCGCTCCAGCCCGCTTCTTGCGAAGCGGGCTTTTTTATGGGCGCTTGCGCTTGTTACTCAGGCCGGGTCCAAGTCTTCAATCGCCAGCAGGTGGTACTTTTGCGCATACACAAACGCAATGCCTTGGAGGGCCTGCAGCAGGCGCTGGGTGTCCTCGTCGCTGGGCGCATAGACCATCAAAGCGTGATGACCTTCGCGGGCCAGCGCCACGTATTTGCGCACGTTCTCGCCTTCTGTGCCCACCGAGGGCAGCGGAATGTCCGAGCCGCCTTGCGCGCGGCCAAGCTCGCTGAGCACGGTTGCCGGTGGCAGGTGCAGCAGGCCCGACTCGTCAAAGCCATGCGCGGCCAGGGCTTGTGCGGCTTGGCGGACTTGGTTCTCGCCTGCAAACATCGCCACCACATAGCCCTTGGGGTAGAACGCCCCGCCCAGGGTGAGCATCTTGCGCTGCATCTCAAAAGGCCTCATGCCTGACAGCGTAGGGCGGAGCGGTCGAGCGCCGTGTCGGTCAGGTGAAGAAGGGCTTGTAGGTCTGCAGCGTGGCAGGGCGATCTGTGGCGCCAGACAGCCCCGCCAAGGCCATCTGTAAGACCTGGCTGACAGGCAGCGCGCCCTTCGGCTGATAGCTGATCCGCGGCGCCCCTGCAATCATTCATGCCATAAGAAGCAAGCAGGGGAACAGGAAGACGGTCCAGCATCGCCGGCACCAAGCGTGACCTCGGGAGACACACCATGCAGTTTCACTTACCGCTCGATTGGCACCCGGTGCAAAGCCTGTACGGGGTGTGGGACCAGCGGCCCTGGTGGCGGGTGGGTTTGTCGGCGGTGGCTTATGGCTTGGTGGTGGTCTTGATGGCGATGGCGGCGGTGCTGATCTCGACCGATATGCCGTTTGCCGGGCTGCCTGTTGCTCACTGACGTGTTGTGTTGATGGTTATCTAGGGAGCAGAGCATGAAAACATTTCAGGTATTACCCAACCCCGAGACACCCTCGGGTCCGCGCGAGCCGTCGGAGTCGCCCACGCCGTCGCGTAGACGCAGCAAGCCGCACCCCCGGTTTGCCTGAGCATGGACACCTTGCCGGCCAGCGGCGCTGGCGCGAGGCAAGCGCTGGAGGCTGAACCCGCCGCCTTGCCTGGGCTGCGGCAGCGCTACGACCAAATGCGCGACGAGTTGGAAACGCTGTTGGCGCAGCCCGAAAAAGACATGGGCACCGTGGACCGTCTGGTCGATGAGCTGGAGCTGCTGCAACTGCAGATCAAGTCGGTGCTGGGCGTGCACGGCAACAACCCAAGGGAGTAGGGCAGAAGGGAGCAGCGAGGGCGGCTATGGGCGGTGATGAGAAAATGCGGGCACCTGCCCCTTTCCATTGCGCCGCTTGACTTCATCTTCTTCTTTCTTGCCGCTTTCGTTGCACCCGTCTTTGCAGCCTTCTTTGCATGCTTCTTCGTCGACTCCCGCGTTGGGCTATGCGCGCCTGTCCGTTGCGCCCATGATGGACTGGACGGACCGGCACTGCCGCTACCTGCACCGCCTGTTGTCCAAGCATGCGCTGCTTTACACCGAGATGGTGACCACCGGCGCTTTGCTGCACGGCGATGTGCCGCGTCATCTGCGCTTTAACGCCGAAGAACATCCAGTCGCTTTGCAGCTGGGCGGCAGCGAGCCGGCCGATCTGGCGCAAGCCGCGCGGCTGGGCGAGCAGTGGGGTTACGACGAGATCAACCTCAATTGCGGTTGCCCCAGCGAGCGGGTGCAGCGCGGCGCGTTTGGCGCTTGCCTGATGGCCGAGCCGGCCTTGGTGGCCGACGGCGTCAAGGCCATGGTCGACGTGGTGAGCGTGCCGGTGACTGTGAAGCACCGCATTGGCATTGACCAAAACGAAGGCTACGACTTTGTGCGCGACTTCGTGGGCCAAGTCAGCGAGGCCGGGGTGCCAGACCTTCATCGTGCATGCGCGCAACGCCTGGCTCAAGGGCTTGTCGCCCAAAGAAAACCGCGAGATCCCGCCGCTGCGTTACGGCCTGGTTCACCAACTCAAGCGCGACTTTCCGCAGCTGACGATTGGCGTGAACGGCGGCATCACCACCACCGCGCAAGTGGGCGAGCAACTGGCCCAGGTCGACAGCGTGATGATCGGCCGCGAGGCCTATCACAACCCCTGGTGGTTGGCTTCTTGGGATGCTGACTTTTGGGGCGACGACTGGGCGGCTGAGCTGACGCGCGAGGCCGTGGAAGCGCAGATGGTGGACTACATGGAACGCGAAGCGGCTTTGCACGGCACGCCGTGGAGTTCCATCGCCCGCCACATGCTGGGCCTGCGCCATGGTTTGCCGGGGTCCCGGCGTTGGCGTCAGGTCTGGAGCGACCACCGGCTCAAAGGCTTGCCCGCCCGCGAGGTGATGGCGCTGGCCCAGGCCGCACCAGCCTTGGCCGCCGACTGAGCCTTCAGCCGCGTTCCAGCGTCACAAAGCTAAACGGCAGGCCACTGGCTGCGGTGTGCGTGCTGCGGGCGGTTTCACGCCAGGCGGCGCCCAGCGTGGGTGCCCAGGCGTCGCCGGCAAAGTCTTGTGCAATTTCGGTGAGCTCGACCCGCTGCGCCAGCGGTTCGGCCAGCGCGTAGATTTGCGCGCCACCCATGACCCACACTTCTTGCACCCCGGCGCACAGCGCCAGCGCATCTTCGAGGCTGTTGGCGCGCTCGGCGCCGGGCTGGGCCCAGTCCGCCTGGCGAGTCACCACCAGGTTGCGCCGACCCGGCAGGGGCCGAAAGCGTGGCGGCAGCGAGTCCCAGGTCTTGCGACCCATCACCACCGGCCAGCCCTGCGTGAGCTGTTTGAAGTGCGCCAAGTCTTCTGGCAAATGCCAGGGCATGGCGTTGTTCAGGCCAATGACGCCATTGGCGGCGCGGGCGTAAATCAGGTTGACGCGGGTCATCCGGTCAGACCGCCACAGGTGCCTTGATGGCCGGGTGGTGCTGGTAGTCGGGAAACTCGAAGTCTTCCAGCGCGTAGTCAAACAGCGACGCCGGCCGGCGCACGATGCGCAGCGTGGGGTAGGGCATGGGCGCGCGGCTGAGCTGCAAATCGACCTGCTCTTGGTGGTTGCTGTAGATGTGGCAGTCGCCACCGGTCCAGATGAAGTCGCCCACGTCGAGGTCGCATTGCTGGGCCACCATGTGCGTGAGCAGGGCGTAGCTGGCAATGTTGAAGGGCACGCCCAGAAAAATGTCGGCGCTGCGCTGGTACAGCTGGCAGCTTAATTTGCCGCGCCCGCCCGGGGTGGTGGCCGGCGCCACGTAAAACTGAAAGAAGGCGTGGCAGGGCATCAGCGCCATTTTGGACAGGTCGGCCACGTTCCACGCGCTGACGATGATGCGGCGCGAGTCCGGGTTGCTCTTGAGGGTTTGCAGGACCTCGCTGATCTGGTCGATGTGGCCGCCGTCCGGCGTGGGCCAGCTGCGCCATTGCACCCCGTAAACCGGCCCCAGGTCGCCGTCGGGCCGCGCCCATTCGTCCCAGATCGAGACGCCGCGCTCTTTGAGCCAGTTGTTGTCGCTCGAACCTTTGAGGAACCACAGCAATTCGAGCACGATGGACTTGAGGTGGACCTTCTTGGTGGTCACCAGCGGAAAGCCCTCGTTCAGGTCAAAGCGCATCTGGTAGCCAAACACGCTCTTGGTGCCGGTGCCGGTGCGGTCGGCCTTGAAGACGCCTTGCGTGTTCACGTGGCGCATGAAGTCTTCGTATTGCGATCGCAAGGGGTGGGGCATGTCGCGGTCCAAGGGGAAAAGGGTCAAAAAAACGGTCCGGAAATTGTAGGTCGGCGCAGTGCAGCCGGCCTTGGCGGTTCAGGCTGGCAGCAGCACCCGGCCTGGGTTCATCAGGTTCAGGGGGTCGAGCGCGGCTTTGACCGCACCCATCATGGCCAAGGCCGTCGGGTCTTTGTAGAGCGGCAGCTTGCCGACCTTGAGTTCGCCCACGCCGTGTTCCGCGCTGATCGAGCCCTTGAATTTGGCGACCTGGTCAAACACCAGGGTGTTGACCTGTTCTTCAAAGTCGCGCAGGAAGGCCGGGCCGTCTGCGCCTTCCGCGGCCTGCACGTTGTAGTGCAGGTTGCCGTCGCCCAGGTGGCCAAAGTCGACCATGCGCACACCGGGAATATGCTGGGCCAGCAGGGCGTCGGTTTCGGCCACAAAGGCCGGAATGCTGGATACCGGGATGGAGATGTCGTGTTTGATGTTCAGGCCCTCTTCGGCCTGGGCCAGCGTGATGCTTTCGCGGATGTGCCACAGCCCTTGGGCCTGGCTCAGGCTTTCGGCCACCACGGCATCGGTGACCCAGCCTTGCTCCAGCCCAGCTTCGAGCAGCGACTCAAACTGGCTGCGCGCGTGTTGCTCGTTTTCGCTGTCTGAGTTTTCGAGCAGCACGCACCACGGCGTGTCTTGCCACAGCGGCACGCGCAGGTGCGGGTAGTGTTTGTCGACCAGGCTCAAAGCGAATTGGCCCATGACTTCAAAACCGGTCAGGCCCGGGCCGAGCCGCTGGTGAGCCAAGCCCAGCAGCGCCACGGCCGCTTCCATGCTGGGCACGGCGGCCCAGGCGGTCAGTTGCGCGGCGGGCTCCGGGTACAGCTTCATGGTGGCCGCGGTGATGATGCCCAGTGTGCCTTCGCTGCCAATGAAAAGATTGCGCAAGTCGTAGCCGGTGTTGTCTTTGCGCAGGCCGGTCAGGCCGTGCCAAATCTCGCCTTGCGCGTTCACCACTTCCAGGCCCAGGCACAGCTCGCGGGCGTTGCCGTAGCGCACCACCTGCGTGCCACCGGCGTTGGTGCCCAGGTTGCCGCCAATGGTGCAGCTGCCTTCGGCGCCTAGGCTCAAGGGAAACAAGAAGCCAGCCTCGGCTGCCGCAGCTTGCAGGTTTTGCAGCACGCAACCGGCTTCGACCGTGATGGTCAGGTTGGCCGGGTCGATGGCGCGCACCGCGCTCATGCGCGTCATGCTCAGCACGATCTGCTGGCCTGAAGCGTCGGGCACCCCGCCGGCGACCAAGCCGGTGTTGCCGCCCTGCGGCACGATGGGCGTGCGGTGCGCAGCGCAGGCTTTGACGACGGCGGCCACTTGATGCGTGTTGCCCGGGCGCACCACGGCCAGGGCGCGGCCGCGCACGCGTTTGCGCCAGTCCTGCTCCCAGGGGGTCAGGTCACTGCCTGGGTCGTCATGGGTCAGCACGTAGGCCTGACCGCAAATTTGCTGCAGTTCAGCGATCAAGGGATGCGGGGTAAGCGGCATGGGTCAGGCTTTCAGGTCAGGCAAGGGGGTGGCTGCCGCCGTCTCGGGTTTTTTCAATCGCACGCGCACGTGCAGGGCGCAAGCCACAAAGAGCAGCAGACACAAGGCCACTTCGGCGAGCGCCAGGTAGTTGCCAGGCGCCTTGTCGCTCCAGCCGCGCACCACGCCTTCGGTGAAGTACAGCCACACCAGCAAACTGAGCCAGCGGTAGGTGTACATGCGGTTTTTGAGGACGCCGGCCAGCGGCAAAACCAGCGGCAAGACCTTCAGGGCCAGCAAAGAGCCGCCAGGACGCAGCGGTGCCAGCCACATCTCCCAAGCCAGGCCCAGGACGATGAGGCCGGTCAGGCTGGCCGTGGCCAGCCAGCGGGTGAGGTCGATTTGACGGGTTTTATTCATGCGGTGGCATGATACCGGGCTATGAATGTGCAGCAGCTTCTGACGGACTTGTCCCGTTTCCCCTGGCGCGATACCGCCATCACCTTGCGCAACCGTTTTCGCGACGACCACCTGGGTTTGACGGCCAGCAGCCTGACCTTCACCACCTCCATTGCGCTGGTGCCGTTTTTCACCGTGGCGCTGGCCATCTTCACGGCCTTCCCCATGTTTGCCAAGCTCCAGGGCGCCTTGCAAACCTGGCTGCTGGAAAGCCTGATTCCCGAGAACATCTCCCGCCAGGTGCTGGGCTACCTCACCCAGTTCACGCGCCAAGCCAACAAGCTGGGCGTGGCGGGCCTGGGCGTGTTGGTGGCCACGGCGATTGCCATGGTGTTGACGATTGACCGCACGCTCAACGGCATTTGGCGCGTTCGCCAGCCGCGCCCCTTTGCGCAGCGGGTGCTGATTTACTGGGCTGCGGTCACGCTAGGCCCTTTGCTGCTGGGCGCCAGTTTGGCGGCGACTTCTTACCTGCTGCCTTTTGCACGCGGGGCGGCGGGGCCGTCACCGGTGCTGCAGTTCGTGGTGGACACGCTGGAGTTTTTGTCGCTGGCTGGCGGCATGGCCGCGCTCTTCCACTACATGCCCAACACCTTTGTGAAGTGGAGCCACGCCTGGGCGGGCGGGTTTTTTGTGGCGGTCGGCATTGCTGCGGCCAAGAAGGTGCTGGCGCTGTACCTGGCTTCGGTGCCCACCTATTCGATGGTGTATGGCGCTTTTGCCACCGTGCCGATTTTGCTGGTGTGGATCTACATCGCCTGGATCGTGGTGCTGATGGGCGCGGTCATCACGGCGTATTTGCCCAGCTTGCTGGCCGGTGTACCCCGGCGCGGCGCGGCGCACGGTTGGAGCTTTGAGTTGGCGCTGGAAGTGCTGAGCCTGTTGGACCGCACCCGCCAGGCGCAGCCTCGCGGCGTGGGCGCTGCCGCCATGGCCCAGGCGCTGAAGGTGGACCTGCTGCAACTCGAACCCGTGCTGGAAGCGCTCACGCGTTTGAGCTGGATTGGCCAGCTGGTGGACAGCCAAGCGGACGAGGCGCCGCATTTCATTTTGCTGGCCGACCCGGCGCAAACCCTGCTGGAGCCTTTGGTGGCCGAGTTGCTGCTGACCAAAACCGAGTCCACCGACAAGCTGTGGCAGCGCTCGGGCTGGGCGGCGACGCGGCTGCGCGAGGTGATCTGAAGCCCTGCGCCTCTATTGCTGCCGTGGGGTTGCGGCGCTCAGATCTTGACGCGGCCGATCCAGATGTCGCGGTACATCACCCAGTCGCCCATGAAGCTGTAAAGCGGCTGTTTGAACGAGGCAGGTTTGTTTTTCTCAAAGCCGAAATGGCCGATCCAGGCAAAACCGTAGCCGCACAGCAAGCCGTACAAAAAATACTGCGGCCGGCCAGTGGCCAGCAGCATGGCCAGGCAGACCAGGACCAAGGTCGAACCCACAAAGTGCAGCCGGCGGCAAGTGCGGTTGCTGTGCTCGCTCAGGTAAAACGGGTAGAACTCGGCAAAGCTGCCAGCGGCGGCCCTTGGCGATCCATCGGCTGCGGTGTGGGTAGGTTCTGCCATGTCATGTCTCCGTTTTTTTGAACCCAGAAGACCTCGATTCTGCTTCAGACGAGCCCTCATTTCAGGCCAGCCTCACGTCTGCAAGAAAGCACGCAGCGCTGCCAGGGTGGCTTCAGGCGCTTCAACCATGTGGTTGTGCCCCACCGCCAGGCGCGCCACCTCTGAGTGCTTGCCTTGGGCTTGCGCTTGGTCGATCAGGCCTTGTGCAGCCACAGCCCGGGTCATCTGGTCTTGCTCACCGAGCACGAACAAGACGGGGCAGGTCAGATCGGCCATGGCCTGCAAGCCGTTGGCGTAGTCATTGCAGGCTGCAAAGCCCCGGTGGAACACATTGACGTCCCGGTTGCTGGCCAGCACCCGCCGGCCCAAGGCCAAGCCCGCGCCGTGCACCCAGGTGCCGGGGCCCAGCGCAGAAGGCGGCGGTGCCAAGGTGCTGCGCGACAACACATTGACCAACTCAATTGCACGCTGCGGTGCGTTCAGCGCCATGTCCAGCAAGGCGGGCGAAACCTTCATGGGGTAAGCCGTGCCGACCAGCGCCAAGTGGCTCACACGCTCTTGCAGGCGGGCCGCGGCTTCCAGCGCAATCAGCGAGCCCCAGCTGTGCCCGACCAGCGCGGCGCGTTGCACGCCCGCGGCGTCCAGCAGGGCCGCCACAAAGTCGGCCGCTTGCTCGACGCTGGCTGGTGCCTCGCCTTGGCTGCGGCAGTGGCCAGGCAAGTCCACGGCCAGCACGTTCCAGCCGTGGTGCGCCAAGTAGCGGCTTTGCAGCGCCCAGACGCTGTGGTCATTGAGCACGCCGTGGATCAGCACCACGGTGGGCTGGGCCGGGTTGAAGGGCTTGCCGCCGGTGTAGCAGTAAGTCGTTGCGCCTTGAACGCTCAGTTGCATGGTCAGGCTCCGGAAGAGGTTGGGGACACTGGTGAGGCGGCTTGGTCGACGGCTTTCTCGGCCGCTTTCAAAGCGCGCTTGAGGTCGTCGATCAAGTCGGCCGGGTCTTCCAGCCCAATGCTCAGGCGGATGGTGCCTTGGCTGATGCCGGCGCCGCTCAGCGCGTCGTCGCTCATGCGGAAATGCGTGGTGCTGGCCGGATGGATCACCAGCGAGCGGCAGTCGCCCACGTTGGCCAAGTGGCTGAAGACCTTGAGCGCATCGACAAAAGCCTTGCCCTGCGCCCGGTTGCCGCGCAGGTCAAAACTAAAGACCGAGCCGGCGCCGCGCGGCAGCATTTGCTGGGCCAGGGCATGGCTGGGGTGCGTGGCCAGGCGCGGGTGGCCCACGCGGCTGACCATCGGGTGCGCTGCCAGGAAGTCGACCACCTCGGCGGTGTTGCTCATGTGCCGCGCCATGCGCAGCGGCAGGGTTTCAATGCCTTGCAGGATCAGCCAGGCGGTGTGCGGGCTCATGCAAGCGCCAAAGTCGCGCAGGCCTTCACGGCGGGCGCGCAGCAAGAAAGCGCCGACCGTGCTTTCTTCGGTGAACACCATGTTGTGAAAGCCGTCGTACGCCTGGCTCAACTCGGGGAAGCGGCCACTTTGCCCCCAGTCGAAGGAGCCGCCATCGACCAGCAAGCCGCCGATCACCGTGCCGTGGCCCGACAAAAACTTGGTCGCCGAGTGACAGATCAGGTCGGCGCCCAACTCGAAGGGCTTCATCAGCCAGGGGGTGGTCAGGGTGCTGTCGACCAGCAGCGGCACACCGGCCTCGTGTGCCATGCCGGAGATGGCGGTGATGTCCAGCACGTCCAGCCCGGGGTTGCCCACGGTTTCGCCAAAGAAGAGCTTGGTGTTGGGCCGCACAGCTTGCTGCCAGGCGCTCAGGTCGCCGGGCGCGACAAAGGTGGTTTCAATGCCAAAGCGGCGCAAGGTGTAGTGCAGCAGGTTGTGCGAGCCGCCATACAGCGCTGTGCTGGCCACGATGTGGGAGCCCGCGCCCATCAGCGTGGCAATGGCCAGGTGCAGCGCGGCTTGGCCGCTGGCCGTGGCAATGGCGCCCACACCGCCTTCGAGCGCGGCAATGCGCTGCTCGAGCACGGCGTTGGTGGGGTTGCTGATTCGTGAATAAATATGGCCCGCGCGTTCCTGGTTGAACAAGCTGGCGGCCTGGTCGCTGGACTCAAAGACGAAGGAGGTCGTCAGGTGGATAGGCACAGCCCGCGCGCCGGTGGCGGGGTCGGGTGCCGCACCGGCGTGCAAGGCCAGTGTGTCAAATCCAGGGTCGGCGTAACCAGCCATGTTGTCTCCAGAAAAAAGTGGCAATTAAGAGCTATCAGCCCCAGGATTGTGGGCTATATTGGCAACAGATTGGCCCGCGCCAAGCGCGGGAAAACACGGACACAAATGAACGATAGCCCACCCCAATTGTTCTGAATTCCCCAGAAGGAGACACCCATGAAAGTAGCCGATATTCTGCGCGTCAAGGGCAGCACCCTGTTCACCGCTCAGCCCGACGAGCCGCTGGCCCAAGCGGTTGAGCTGATGGCTGAAAAAGACATTGGTTCGCTGGTCGTCATGTCGCATGGCGATCTGGTGGGCATGCTGACCTTTCGCGAGGTCATTGCCTGCATCGTCAAGAATGGCGGCGCCTTGGGCAGCACCCTGGTGCGCAGCGCCATGGACGACCACCCGCTGACCTGCACCTCGGAAACCGAACTCGACGAAGTTCGCCGCATGATGCTCGAACGCCATGCCCGCTACATGCCGGTCATGAACCAAAAGATGCTCATGGGCGTCATCAGCTTTTACGACGTGGCCAAAGCGGTGGTGGACAGCCAGAACTTTGAGAACAAGATGCTCAAGGCCTACATCCGTGACTGGCCGGTGGAAGACGAAGTCAAGCAAGGCTAACCAGCCCAAGGCCCTTCGGGGCCTTTTTTCATGGCACTGGCCCTTGCCATGGCAACGCTGTCGCGGCCGTCAACGCCTCGGGGATAATCCCGGGCATGAGCGGCAATACCTTTGGACATCTTTTTGCAGTCACCAACTTTGGTGAATCCCACGGACCGGCCATTGGCTGCGTGATCGACGGCTGCCCGCCGGGCATGGCCTTGAGCGAAGCCGACATCCAGGGCGACCTGGACCGCCGCCGCCCTGGCACCAGCAGCTTTGTGACCCAGCGCAACGAGCCGGACGCGGTGCAAATCTTGTCCGGCGTTTACGACGGCAAAACCACCGGCACGCCGATCTGCCTGCTGATCCAGAACACCGACCAGCGCAGCAAAGATTACGGCAACATCCTGGAGACTTTTCGCCCGGGTCATGCCGACTACACCTACTTGCACAAATACGGCTTGCGCGACCCGCGCGGCGGCGGTCGCTCGTCGGCCCGCCTCACGGCGCCCATGGTGGCGGCTGGGGCGGTGGCCAAGAAATGGCTGGCGGCGCAGCACGGCATCGCTTTCAAAGGCTGCATGACGCAGATCGGCGAGATGCCGATTGCCTTCGAGTCTTGGGCCCATGTGCCGAACAACCCGTTTTTTGCCCCGGTGGCCGATGTGTCGGCGCTGGAGGACTACATGAACGCCTTGCGCAAGAGCGGCGACTCCTGCGGCGCCCGCATCCGCGTGGTGGCCACCGGCATGCCGGTGGGCCTGGGCCAGCCGCTGTTTGACAAGCTCGACGCCGACATTGCCTACGCGATGATGGGCATCAACGCCGTCAAGGGCGTTGAAATCGGCGCCGGCTTTGCCAGCGTGGGCCAGCGCGGCACCACGCATGGCGACTCGCTGTCGCCAGCGGGCTTCATGAGCAACAACGCGGGCGGCGTGTTGGGCGGCATCAGCACCGGGCAAGACCTGGAGGTGTCGATCGCGATCAAGCCGACCAGTTCCATCATCACGCCGCGCGAGTCGATAGACGTGGCCGGGCAGAGCACCAGCGTGGTGACCAAGGGCCGCCATGACCCTTGCGTGGGCATTCGTGCCACGCCGATTGCCGAGGCCATGTTGGCGCTGGTGGTGATGGAGCATGTGCTGGCGCACCGCGCCCAGTGCGGCGATGTGCGCGTGGACACGCCGCGCATTGCCGCTGCTGCACCTGCTGGCGGCTGACGGCCGTTCGCTGACCGGCCTTTGCCGCCCATGATCAGTCGCCGCCAACTGGCGCCGTTTGCCGCCTTGTCGGCCAGTTATTTCGCGCACATCGGTTTTTTCAACCCCTACTTGCCGCTGTGGCTCAAGGACATGGGGCTGGACCTGGTGACCATCAGCTTGTTGCTGGCGGTGCAGTCGGGCACGCGCCTGCTGGCGCCTTATGGCTGGGGCTGGCTGAGCGACCGCACCGGCGAGCGCGTCAAGCTGCTGCGCTTTGGCGCCAGCGTGGCGCTGGTGGCTTCTGCCGGCTTGTGGTTTGACGCGGGCCTGTGGTGGCTGTTCGCGGTGCTGCTGGTCATGTTCACCCAGACCAGCGCCATGATGCCCATGAGCGAGGCAGCCATGGCCCACTTGGTCAGCCAGGGCGGGGTGTTTGACACGCGCCGCTACGGCCGCGTGCGTTTATGCGGCTCGCTCGGGTTTTTGGTCACGGTGCTGGCGGCTGGGGCGTGGTTTGACCGCTACGGCATGCAGGACTTTCCCAGTTGGACCTTTGGCACCTTGTTGGCGGTAACGGTCAGTGTCTGGCTGATGCCCGACCTCAAGGAAGCGGTGCCTGCGCACGATGCGGCAGTGGCCGTCTGGCCGATCTTGCAGCAGCGGCCGGTGCAGTGGTTTTTTGCGTCCTTGTTTTTCCATGTGCTGTCGCACATTGGCATTTACGCATTTTTCTCGCTGTACCTGGACGGCTTGGGCTACGGCAAGTCCTTGATCGGCCTGCTCTGGGCGCTGTCGGTGGTGGTGGAAGTGGGCTGGTTTTTCACGCAGTCGCGCTGGTTGCCCCGCTTGAGCCTGTCGGCCTGGCTGATGGTGTGCGCCAGCGCCATGCTGCTGCGCATGGTGGTGACGGCGGCGTGGGCCGACCTGCTGTGGCTGCTGTTTTTGGCGCAGGCTCTGCATGCGCTCACATTTGCCGCCCACCACACGGTGTGCATTGCGCTGCTGTCTCAGCACTTCCCCGGTCGTTTGCGGGCGCGCGGGCAGGCGCTGTACACCGTCATTGGTTACGGCTTCACCGGTTTGCTGGGGGCTTTGGGCGGCGGCTTGCTGAGCAGCCGCTTTGGCCTGGCCAGCGTGTTCTGGGCAGCAGCGGTGGCCAGCGGGCTGGCCTTGCTGTGCGCCTGGGGCGGCTGGCGCTGGCAGCGGGCGAACGCGCCTGCTGCGCTGCCCGCCGCTTGAATCAGCGCTGTGGTTGCAAGGTCAGCGTGCTGGCGGTGTGGGCCTTGACGTCGGCCGCGCTCAGGTGCTGCGGCTGGTACAGGCCCCGGCTGTAGGGCTGGGCTTGGTCGGCGTAATGCGGGTCGAACAACACACCGCTTTGACCCACCGGGTTGATGCCCAGAGCCTGCGCCGGCTTGGCCATGTCGATCACGCGCCGGGTCGACGGGCCGTAGGCCACCTCCCAAGGGGCAGGGCCAATCGGGGCTGACAGGTTGTTGGGCACTTCGCGGCCACCAGCCACCTCGAACGGCCCCACATTGAACAGCAGGTTGAGCGGTTTTTGGCGGCCCAGTGGGTGCACATGCGTGAGCCGGTGCGCCTTGCCCCAGGTCCAGCGGGCGCTGTCTTCGCCGTAGACGGTTTGCAGGTGGCCAAGCGCGTTGGTCCAGGCCAGGCGCAGCGTGTCTTGCCGGGTTTCTACCGCAGGCGTTTGGCGGTTGTCCCACCAGGGCGAGGCGGCGTCGGCCACCAGCCGGGGCAGCGCAGTGTCCAGGGCGCGGGTGCGCAGCAGGTTGGCGAACTGAACTTCGCCCAGTTCGTCTTGCAAGGCGGCCTGGGTGATGTTGTAGACCAGCTGGTTGAACACGGTGGCGGCCACGCTGTCCACGCCGTGGCGGCCGTCCCACTGTTCCAGCTGGGCGAGCAATGCCTTGCCGCGGGCGTCGGTCACCACAGCTTGCAGCACCGGCAGCACATGGCGCAGCACGCGCGGGCCGTAGGCGGTGCCGGTTTCCAGTTGCAGGGCTTGGGCCATGGCCGGCGTCCAGCCGGTGGCGGTGGCGCTGAGCACGGCGTCCAGGCGCTGGCCACGGTCGGGCAGGTTGTAGTAGCCGGGCACGGCCTCGGTACCCGGCGGCTGGTAGTTGGCCGAGACCACGTAGCCTCGCGCCGGGTTTTCTTCTTGGGGGTTGCTGCTGAAGGGGTAAAAGCCGGGCTTGTCGGCTTCGCCCTTGGCCGCGTCCAGGATGAAGGTCGGGTTGACGCCGGCGGGCCGGCGCGGCAGCAAGGCCGAGGCCCACCAGCCGATATCGCCCTGGGCGTTGGCCCAGACCACGTTCAGGCCGGGCGCGTGGATCTTGCTGGCGGCGGCGCGTGCTTTGTCGCGGGTGTTGGCGCGGTTGAGTTGGTAAAACGCCTCCAGCACCGGGTTGTCGGTTTCTAAAAATGCCCACCACATGGCCACCGGCTGCGTGCCCAGGCTATCGGCAAAGGCGTCGGTGACGATGGGGCCGTGCGGGGAGCGGCGCAGCGTTAATTCGACGGGCGCGGCCCCCTTGACCTGGATGGTCTCGGTGCGGGTTTGCAGGTTCACCCACTGGCCCTGGTGCCAGACCTGCAATGGGTTGGCCGGGTTGACCTTTTCGGCAATCAAATCGATGTCGTCGTTCTGGAACATGGTCAACGACCAGCCAAAGTCCTGGTTGTGGCCGAGCAGCGCCACCGGGTTGAGCGCCTGGTAATGGCCGTAGAGTTCGAAGCCGGGCGCGCTCAGGTGCGCTTCATACCAAACGCTGGGTGCCGAAAAACCAATGTGCGGGTCGCCCGCCAGCAAGGGCTTGCCGCTGGCTGTGCGCTGGCCGGCTATCGCCCAGGCATTGCTGCCTTCGAGCAGCGGCGCAGCACCCAAGTCCATGCTGCTTTGGCTGGTCTGGGCCAGCCGGGTCAGGCTGCGCCACGCGCCGTCGTCCAGGGCCACGGTGGGCAGGGCGCCGCTGGGGTGCCAGTCGATGTCAAAGGCGCGCAGGTAGCTGGCGCCCAGCTGGTCGCGGATGTAGGTCATCACCGGCTCGGTCTTGAAGGCGGCGGCAAAGCTGTAGGCCAGGTAGCCCGACACGGCGATGGTGTCTTGCGGCGTGAAGGGGCGGCGGGGGAATGCCCAGCACGGCAAATTCCAGTGGCGCGGGGTGCGTGTTCTGGTATTGGTTGATGCCGTCGATGTAAGCCAGCAGGCTCGCGTTCGCAGGCGATGCGCGGTCCATCTTGGCCACGTACTCGTCGGCCCGCTGGCGTATGCTCAGCGTGCGAAACAGCTTGTCCGTGTCCAGCAGCTTGGGGCCCAGCACCTCGGCCAGTTCACCCTTGGCCAGTCGCCGCACGACTTCCATCTGAAACAAGCGGTCCTGCGCATGCACATAGCCCAGGGCGCGGTACAGGTCGGCCTCGTTGCTGGCCTGGATGTGCGGCACCCCCCCGCTCGTCGTAATGCACCGTCACAGGCGCGCTCAGCTGGCTCAGCGCTAGCGAGCCGCTGCGCTGCGGCTGCCGCTGGTAGATCTGCCAGCCTGCAAAAGCCAAAGCCAAGACCAACAAGCCCAGCAGGGACAAGCCCGCGATTTTCAGTTTCTTCATGGCCCGCCTTTGAGTGCACATACAAGGCCGCATGATAGGCGGGCGCTACCGGGCTTGGTGCCCGCCCTGGGCCTCAGTAAATCACGGCCACGGGCGTTCGGTTCACCACCGGCAAGCCGGTGCCCAGCCAAGCCTGGAGGCCGCCGCGGTACCAGTGCACCTGTTTGTAGCCAGCACGCTGGGCGCGCAGCGCGGCATTGACCCGAGTACCACCAGTTGGAACCGACGCAGTAAAAAACCACCGGCTGCGACTTGTCGGGGGGCCGCCGCTTGCAGCATGTGGCGAAAGCGCTGGTCGTAGGCCGCCTCGGCTTTCTCGTCGGTCAGGGTCAGGCCGCCGTTCCAAAAATTCAGCGCGGTCGGAATGACGCCGCCCCCCGCGTTGACATCAATCAGCACGGGGCGCTGGGCTTGGCGCAGCATTTCCACCAGCTCGTCTGTGTCAATGCGGCGTATGTCGCTCAGCTGGCGTGGCGTCATCCCCGTGAGGTCCGTGCCCGGCTTGTAGCCTGCGGGTGTTGGGCCACCCGCTTCCGTCTTTTCGTCAGCCACCGCAGCAGGCTGTGGGGTCGGCAAGCGCTCTAACGCGGCTTCGGACTGTTGCCTGGCTTGCTCGTAAAGCGGCAACGTGAGGTGGTCGTCAAACGCCGCAATTCGGCACAGTTTGGGGTTGCCGGGCGCATGGTTGCACGCGTACAAGGCCATCAAGATGGCGCGGCCCGGATCGTCGTATTCCCAACGCCAACCCGCGCCCCGTTTGCCCATGCCGAGCGCGACCGCCCGGTGGTGGCCTGCGGCCAGCCACTGCGTCAGGAGCGCTTGGGCCGGACCTGAACACAAAGGCGTTCCAGCACACAGCTGATCCAACCAGGCTGGGCCTTCGCTGGGGTCCAGCGGCTCTTGCAGGCGTTGGCCAAAAAAGCCGTAAACCGGCAGCATGCTGGTCGGCAGCGTCAGCTCTTGCGTATTTCGCTGCGTCACCACACCCAGCGAAAAAGCGTCGTGGCCGGTGTGTTGCTGGCAGTCGGTCAGCGCGCTGTTGCCCTTGGGGCAGAACCAGGGCACTTGGTCGGCAGGCCTGGTGCGGCCGAGTTCGCGCATGCGCAAAAAGCCATGCGCGTCTTCAATGCCGTACAGGGCTTTGTTGATCACGTCATGGTTGAACTTGTCGCCCAACTGAGTTTTGTACAGGGCGTACATCTGCGGGCATGGCTTGGTGGAGCACGGCTTTGGTTTGGCTGTCATGTGCGCCGTGAATGCCGATCATGGTGTTGCGCGGTTTGTTGCCTGTGCCAAAGGCGCGCTCCTTGCCGGCCATGAAGATCAGGGAGCAGGCCGACATGCAGGCGCCTGAAGCCACCGTTTGGATGCCCGCCGCCCGAACCATGCTGGCCACGCGCATGCCGGTCCACAGGTCCCCACCGGGTGCATTCACCAAGATCAGCCGCTGGATGCCGCCCGCCGCAAAAGCGTCTTTGAAGGCGATGAAGTCTTGGTCCACGGTTGGCCCCGTGGCAAACAGGTCTTGACCGACGCGCTCCAGCGTCATGGCGGTAGCGGCCGCGTGAAGACAGAGCCAGAGGCCAGCGATCCTTAAAGCGCTTGAAAGACGGTGCATCAAACAGACTCCTTCAGTTACTCAGAATAACTATAAATGATTCACTTTCAGGAAATGCTCTTGACTGGCGGCTCAGGCCCGTGGCACTGGCGGGGCGCCGGCCTACAGCCCGGTCGTGGCCGGTGGCGCTAGGGTGATCGGTTCCTTAACCGTTCTGGAGAAACCGACCATGGCTTGTTGCAGCATTCGACCTTTATCTTCCGTCTTGACGGGCTTGCTGGCGGCGCTGACGATCAGCACGGCTTGGGCCCAGTACCCGCAGGGGGGTGCAAGCCCTGCCGATGGCGCAGGCAGCCCACCGTCGGGCAGCAGCACCGACAGCAGCCGTCCTTTGGGGTCTGGTTCGGCCGGCGGTTCTGGCATGGGCTCAGGCATGGGGTCAGGCATGGGGTCAGGCATGGGGTCAGGCATGGGGCAGGGCATGGGCGGCAGCGGTTCCACGCCCATGCAGCGCTGGGGCGACGGCATCACACCGGGCTGGTCGATGATGACGCCGGCCGAGCGCATGGAGCACCAACTGCGCATGCGGTCCATGACGTCTTATGACGAATGCAAGAGCTACATGGCCCAACACCAAGCGCAAATGGAGGGCCCGCGCCAACCAGCAGGGCACCGGCCCGGCCGTGCAGCCGCGTCAAGATGTTTGCGAAGGCATGCCGCGCTAGTGCTTTGGGGTGGGTAGGCCACCTTCCCGTGGCGAGGAAGCTTTGGCTTGAAGGCGTACGAGGGTGGTGCGGTCGCCGTCTGAGGCTGGTGGCTGCACCGCCCGCTGATCCGCAGGAGGTGCGTATGAGTTCACACAGCTTGGCCAGTGCGCAAAAAATCAGCTTGCCGATTGCCAACATGCACAGCGTCTACGACACCGACGAGGTCGAGCGCAAGCTCAGCCAACTGCGCGGCAGCGGGCAGATGCGCGAGCGCGAGTCGTTGTACAAAACCTACGAGCGCATGCTGGAAGCGGGGCCGGAGCGCTTTTCCGTCAAACCGTCGGGCCTGCCGGCCATGGACGCTTTGTACGAAGGCCTGCCCAACTTCGGTGAAGTGCTGGACGACGTCAAGCGCCACCTGGCGCTGAGCCAAGACAGCCGTGACCACCTGGAGCTCACGCCCATCTTGTTGCTCGGCCCGCCCGGCATCGGCAAGACGTACTGCGCCAAGCAGATTGCCGACTTGCTGGGCACGGGCATGAACTTGGTGCCCATGAGCTCGATGACGGCGGGCTGGCTGCTGTCTGGCTCTTCGTCACAGTGGAAGGGCGCACGACCGGGCAAGGTGTTCGAGGCCTTGGTGGACGGCAAGTTCGCCAACCCCGTGATCGTGGTCGATGAGATCGACAAGGCCAGCATGGACGCGCAGTACGACCCGCTGGGCGCGCTCTACAGCCTGCTCGAACACGACACGGCGCAATGCTTCATGGACGAGTTTGCCGAGGTGGCGATTGACGCGAGCCAGGTCAGCTGGTTCACCACCGCCAACGACGAGCGGGGCATACCGGCGCCTATCCTCAACCGCATGAACGTGTTTGCCATTGAGCCGCCCACACGGGAGGCCGCGCGCCAGATCGCCGCGCAGCTGTACCGCCGCATCTTGGCCGACCACGACTGGGGCCAGCGCTTTGACCCCGTGCCCAGCGACGAGTTGTTGGACGGCCTGATGGACATGCCCCCGCGTGAAATGCGCCGGGCCTGGATGACGGGGCTGGGCAACGCGCGCTTAAAGGGTCGCTACCAAGTCCTGTGTGAAGACTTGCCGGCGGCGCAGGCGAGCAAGTCAAAAATCGGATTTTTGGCGCCTTGAGGGGCTGACGCCGTCATGCCCTGGCCGTAGTTTCAGGCCAGTCAGACCAATTCAGGGCGGCTCAGACCAGAAAGGGCGCCTCAGACCAGAAAGGGCGGCTCGGCATCGCGCCAGCTGCCTGGCGCTAAGTCGTTCAATCGGTGCGGGCCCACGGCGGCGCGCACCAGCCGCAAGGTGGGCAGGCCCACGGCGGCGGTCATGCGCCGCACCTGCCGGTTGCGGCCTTCGCGCAGCCCCAGTTCCAGCCAGGCGGTAGGTTTGGTCTGGCGCACGCGGATGGGCGGGACGCGCTCCCACAAGCCGGGCGGCGGGGCCATGGCTTCGGCTCTGGCGGGGCGCGTCATGCCGTCGTTGAGCAGCACACCAGCGCGCAGCTGGGCCAAGGCGTTTTCGTCCGGCACGCCTTCGACCTGGACCCAGTAGGTCTTTTCCATCTTGAAGCGCGGGTCGGCAATGCGCGCCTGCAGCGGGCCGTCGTTGGTGAGCAGCAGCAGGCCTTCGCTGTCGGCGTCCAGCCGGCCGGCCACATACACGCCGGGCACGGGCAGCAAGTCCTTCAAGCCGCGCCAACGTCCCTCGGCCGTGAACTGGCTCAGCACGCCGTAGGGCTTGTTCAACAAAATCAGGCGGGAGGTCGGCATGGTGCGCAATTATTGCTGCTGTGTTGCCCGTGAGGAGGGCAGGGCGTGCGCTAGCATCTCCGCATGAGTGCTTATTACGAATGCGTGGCAGCCGCCGCCCTGTACCCCGATGCTTTTCATGTGCCAGCACCTGAGCAAGCCGTACCCGCCCATGTGTGGCCCCGCAAGCCGGGGCTGTTCATTCGGCAGGCAGGCACGGCCAGCGACGCCGCTGAGCCGGCCCCGGAGACGGGGCGCGAATTGGTAGGCGGCCAATTCGGCTTGGTGCCCACTTGGGTCAAGTCAGCCTCAGACGCCAAGCTGCGCTCAACCAAGCTGGTCAACGCCCGTTCTGAAACCCTGACCACCTCCACCAACTTCCGGGACGCTTGGCTCAAGGGCCAGCGCTGCATCATTCCGATGATGGCGTTCCATGAAGACGACTGGCGCAGCGGCAAAGCGGTGCCCACGCGCATTGCCCGCGTGGACGGCAAACCCATGGGCGTGGCTGGCGTTTGGGAGCGCTGGGCCAAGGACGGCGAGGAAATCGTCAGCTTTGCACTGCTGACGGTCAACGCCAACAGCCACGCCTTGCTGCACCGCTACCAAACCCCTGGCAGCGAAAAGCGCATGCCTGCCATCTTGGGCGAAGGCACCTACAACGCCTGGCTCAACGCGCCGCTCGACAAGGCCAAAGAGTTCATGCGCGCCTACTCGGCGGCCTTGCTGACCGCCAATCCTGTGCAAAAAGGCCCGCCGCCGGCGCAGCCGTTCTGACCCCTCGTTAGTACTACCTCTGGCGCCCTGGCAGCGCCGGCTCGGATTTGCACGTCCGATTCACTTTTCGAGTGAAAACCATACTATTCGTAAAATAATATAACTCGTGATTTTTGTTGCCTTACGGGTAATAATGGCCACAAGTCCATTGAAAAAAGTTCTACGGGACTGAAACGCCAGAAGGCACAGCCCGGAACCGAAAGGAACTCCCCTTGTTCCAGCATTCACGGCCTTTGCCAAACCAATATGACGGCTCCCCGCAGTTGGTGCCAATGTTGTGCTTGCTAGTACCACGGGATAACTGACTGTCACAAAAACATACAAAAATATCTTTCATATTAAAAAGGCTGAATACTTATGGCCTATTTTTCTAATCACCACACAACGAGCGACCCGGCGCAGCGCCTGGGGCGACATCTCGAGCGACTGATGCAACCGGCCGTTGCTTGGGCGGTTCGCAGAGGTTTGGGGTTTGGGCAGGTGGCCCGTTTACTCAAACCTTTGTTTTTGCGGGAGGCCGAGTTGGCTCTGCAAAACGACGAGGCCATGCCCAGTGACTCTGCGCTGGCTTTGGTGGCCGGCTTGCACCGGGCCGACATCCATCACATCCAGGCGCAGTGGCAAAGTGGTTCGCAAGAGGCGCAGCCGGAGGTCATCACGGTACCTCAGCAGGTCTTGGCTAACTGGGTCGTGTCGGGTCTGCCGGCAAGTATTCCGTTCAAGTGCAACGCCGTGGCCGGCGAGCCTGCACAGGCCGGGCCAGCCGGCGCCAGCAGTTTCCGTGACCTCGTACAAGACACCCCGAAGGCGGTTGGTCACGGCTTTTCACCTCGGCTGGTTCTCAAGGAAATGGTCCGCCAGGGATTGGTCAAGGAACGCAATGGCGAAGTGACGCTGCAGGCTTTCGGCGCAGAAGGTCCTGGTTCGGCCGGAGAGGATGAAGCCCTGACGCATCTCTCGGCGGCATGCCGGGACCTGATGGCTGCGGGTCTGCACAACCTGGAAGCGCCACCGAGCCAGCGTTTTCTGGAGCAAAGCCTGGACGTTGACGGCTTGCATCTCGAGTCCGTCCGGGCTTTCCAGGCCGAGGTGGAACACCAATGGCAGCACTTGCTCCAGGCGCTGGTCCCGCAGGCCCAGGCACTCAGTGAGCAAGACGAACCTCGTGGCGGGCAGTCGAGGCTGCGGCTGGGCATCTATTTTTATGCCGAGCCCAGTCCCAGCATAGACCGATCCCGAGCGTGTTGACGGCCACTCCTCTCCATCGGATCGCCCCCCCAGGGGCCGTTGCATCAGCCCAATTTTTTGAAGATTAAAAAATGACCTCAAACCTCAACTCCTTCGGCACCGAATCCCCCTCTACGAACAACTCTGGCGGCCAAGTTCCCAGCGCGAGCGGCGCGGGACGTGACGCGGTGGCCTCCCCTGTGGTGCCGGTCGCCGGACCTGTTGCCAGCCCAGCGGTGCAGCTGTCCAGCGTGGGCCTGAGCGGTACCGGTCGGGAAATCGTGCGTCCGATCCGCATCGACCTGATCATTCGCACCGTTCAAGGCGTAGAAGAACTGCAGTGGATCCGCACGCCGGGCCAGGGGGCCGTCCAGCACATCGTCAAGGCCAACTCCAAGATTGGCGTGCGCGTCGAAGGCGAGGAGATTTCGGGCAAGCAAAAAATCGACGGCCACCTCCTCAAGCTCAAACGGGCAGACGGTGCGCTCCTGGTGGAGACTGAGGAAGGCGAGGTGCTGGTTTACCTGGAGGACTTCTACCGCAGTGAGACGGTCATGATCCAAGGCTCGGAGTGGACTTACTCCGCCGGTGAAACGCTCCAGGTTGTCAACGGCAGCGAAGGCCTGATGTATGCCGCCACGCTGCCTGCCGCGGCGTCGTCCAGCTTTTTTGGGGCGGCCTTGGCGACCTTGGGTCTGTCGTTCGGCGGCGGGGCCGCCGCCGTAGCCATTCAGACGCTGTCTGTGCTGGTCATGGCTGGCCCCGTCAATACCAAGCTGACCGTGCTGGTCTATGCGGACGACGGGAGTGAGCTGGGCACTTACCAAACCGACGACACAGGCTCCAAGGTGGACATTGCCCTGGTCAAGGGCGGCAAGCCCTACACCGGCACGCTGTTGATCAAGGTCCTGGACCCAGCCCAAGACAGCAGAGGTTATGTCGGCGAGGCCGACGGCAAGTCGCGCGACTTCGGCACCGAGTTGCGCGCTGTGGTCGAAGTGCCCAGCGGCAAGGATGTGAGCGTCGTCATCTCGCCAGTGACCGAACTGGCCGCTCGCCTGGCGTTGGGCAGCGCGGGCATGCCTAGCGCTGGCGCCCCACTGTCGGCCGATGCCGTTCACCAAGCGAACGCCAAGGTGGCCGCTCAGCTGGGCCTGGGCGATATCCTGGGGCCGGTCACGCCCATCATCGCTGCGGACGGCCAGGGCCATCCGCAATACAACGAGGCAGATGGCGTCAACAGTGCCGAAAAATACGGTCAGGTGCTGGCCATGCTGTCGGGCCTGGACCGCACCAACGGCGGTGATTCGTCGGCCACCCTGGCCCAGCTGGCCAAGGCCTTGAGCAGCAGCGACGCCGCGACCACCACGAGCCTGCTTTATGCGGGCGCCAAGGCTTTCGAGTTTGGCTTCAATGGCAGCACACCGACCACGGCTGGCTTGGCCAACCTGTTGAATCTAGACGGCTCTGCCGCCAAAGACTCTTTGCTCAGCGGCTTCCCACGCAGCTTCCAAGCGCCATTGCCGCAAAGCATGGCCATGGCCCAAAGCCAGATGGCGACCGGCGAGATGGCCCCGGCCGCCAACGGCAACCGTTACATCAACCGGGCTGAAGCCAGCGACGGCCTGGTCATGCCTGTGTCCTTGCCCAGCACGGTCGTGGCGGGCGACAAGGTCACGCTCAGGATCCCCATCGCCGGCACCAGCCCGGTCCAATACATCGAGGTGGTCAAGGTCCTGACGGTCGACGACATCGTGGCCGGTGTGGCGGGCGTGTCCGTCACCGCTGAGCAATTGGCCGCAGCAGGCGACGGTGCCAAGGCCTTGACCGCGACCATCAGCTCCGCAGACGGCAGCCTGAGCTCGGAGCCTTACCCGGCCGGCAACGTCATCCTGGACACCGTCATCAGCACGCCGACCAGCTTCCCACCGAGCGGCTCGGTGGTGGACCCCGTCACCGGCGCAGCCGTGGTCAGCACGAGTCGCCCCACCATCACGGGCCAGAGCGAGCCCGGTTCCACCGTGCAGGTCACGCTGGGCGGTGCGGTCTACACCAGCGCCAGCCCTGTCCCGGCCGGTCAGGTCGGTGGTGTCACCGTCAATGCAGACGGCAGCTGGTCGCTGACCCCGCTTGCCCTGCCAGACGGCAATTACGTCCCCAGCATCACGACCACGGATCCGGCAGGCAACACCGTGAGTGCCAACGGCGGCCTGATCCGGGTGGACACTACCCCGCCTTCACCGGTTCCCCTCTCGGGCCGGTTGAGCAACGGGGCCGACTACTTCCCTGGCGCTCGCGACAGCAACACGGGCACCAGCGACACCGACACCCTCACCAGCGACACCCGGCCACAGTTCAATGGTTGGGCCGAGCCGTATGCCCGCGTGACCTTGCAAGTCAAGGACGCCCAGGGCCAGGTCGCAGCCACCTTGACGGCAACGGCCAATGCCCAGGGTCAGTGGGTGGCTGACTTCCCGGCCGACGCTGCGTCACTCGCGTCGGGCGACTACGCCGTGGTCGCCACGCAGACCAGCGCTGCGGGCCTGAGCAGTGCGCCCACGACCCTGACCCCGCTGGTCATCGACGGCGAAAAGCTCTTGGCGGTCACCGCAAGCCTGAGCCCGTCCAGCGACCCCGGCAACGGTCAAGCCGGGACCGACTCGGACGGCCTGGTCAACCTGTCTCGGCCCACCTTTGAAGGCACGGCCAAGGCCGGCGCCAAAGTAGAGCTAACGGTCAACGGCAAAACCTACATCACCACTGCAGATGCCAAGGGCAACTGGACCCTGGCCGTGACTGACGCGCTGCCAGAAGGCAGCTTCACGCCCAGCTTCAAGGTGACCGATGCGTTAGGCAACAGCGTCACGTCGACCGGTGCTGCGTTCAGCGTGGACCTCTCGGCGCCAGCGGCCGCTGCCATCACGGGCGAACTGGAAAAAGGCGCTGCGGCCACCACCAACAGCGGTGACGCCAGCGACAACCTGACCAACTCCCGTTGGCCCGTGCTGCGCGGCACGACCGAGCAAGCCACCGACAAGGTCGACATCATCGTCAATGGCAAGACCTACAGTGCGGTGGTGGCCAGCGACAAGACCTGGAGCGTTGTCGTCGGCAGCCAGGACAACGCGGGTGCCGGGCTGGACAATGGCTTTTACACGCCGCAAATTCGCGTCGCGGATGCGGCCGGTAACACCACCACGGTCGATGGAACGGCTTTCCAGGTAGACCGGTTGGGGCCCGTCGCGGCAGGCATTCTGGGCTCGCTGTTGATTGATCCCGTCAGCGCCAACCCTGCCACTGACAACGACAGCGGCATCAAGGGCGACAACCTCACGTCTGACACCACGCCGACCCTCACCGGTGTGGGCGAGCCGGGCGCTACGGTGGTCGTCACTCTCCAGAACCCTGACGGCACCAGCGTGGTGTTGGGCGCTGTCACGGTCGGGGCCGACGGTACCTGGACGGTGACTGCCCCCGGTCCTTTGGCCAATGGGCTGTGGACTCCCAGCATGGCGCTGAGTGACGCGGCAGGCAACACCACAGTCAAACAGGGTACGGCCTTCACCATTGACGCTGCAGCGCCCAGCGCAGCTGCTGCCGACCTGAACGGTCAACTCGCATTCATCAGCGACTCCGGTGTCGCCAACGACAACCTGACCAATCAGACGCAGCCTTACCTCTCGGGCAAGGCCGAGCCGGGCAGCCAGGTCACCATCACCATAGCCGAGACCGGGCTCAGCTACCAGACCTCCGCAGACGCCAATGGCCACTGGACGGTGCGTCCGTCTGCCGACCTGCCGCTGGCTGGCGGCACCGTGCAAACCTTCAATTTCACCGTCACCAGCACCGACGCTGCCGGGAACCACAGCACCACCCATGGCGTGCCATTCACCATTGACACGACCAATCCGGTCGGCTCCGCCAGCTTGGCCCCAGCCTCCGACACCGGGGTGGCTGGCGACTACTTCACGTCGGCGACTCAGCCCATCATCACGGGCAGCATCCAGCCTTACAACCCAAGCAGCCCCACCCAGGTTCGCGTCACGCTCGCTGGCGTGGTCTACAGCAGCGAGTCCACCGACGGCGCTACCGCCATCACCGTCAACGCCGATGGCAGCTGGTCGTTCACCGCCCAGACCTTGCTTGCGGGCGACTACATGCCACAAGTCCAGCTCAAGAGTGCCGCTGCCAGTGACTACGGCACACCGCTCAGTGGCGTCGGCTTTCGCGTGGACACCACGGCACCTGGCTTTGGTGCGGCTGGCGCCTTGAAGCCGGTGGCCGGTAACGACACCGGGGTGCTCGGTGACAACCTCACCAGCAACACCCTGCCGGCCTTCTCTGGAACCGCCGAAACGGGCGCCAGCGTCGTGGTTGAAGTCAAAAACGCCCAAGGCCTGGTCGTGATGACGCTGCCGGCAACGACGGCTGACGGTCTGGGCCAATGGAGCTGTTCCCCTGTCGGGCTCACACCGTTGGCTGAAGGTCGCTACACCCTGACTCTCCAGCTGACCGACATCGCCGGCAACCGCGCCCAGGTAGAAGGCACGGCCTTCACGGTAGACCTGAACGCGATTCCGTCACCGACTGGCGCGCTGAGCCCGGCCAGTGACACCGGCAATGGCGCCCTGGCAAGTTACGCTGACAACCTGACCAATGTGGTCAAACCGACGCTGATCGGTACCGCCAAACCGGGCGCCCGAGTTGACATCACCTTGGCTGAAAATGGCTTTAACAAGACCTACACCGTCACGGCCGATGCCGACGGAAAGTGGACCCTGACCGTCACCGACGCCATGCCGGAAGGCAGTTACGTTCCCAGCATCAAAGTCACAGACCTGGCCGGTAACAACGCCACGGCCAGCGGCACCGCGTTCACCGTTGACGTGACCCCCCCACTGGCGACGAGTATGGCTGGCGAGCTGGAAAAAGGCGTGGGCGCGACGACGAACAGGGGCAGCACCGCCGATGACCTCACCAGCGTGCGCCTGCCAGTGCTGCGCGGCACGACAGAGCTGGCCAGCGACAAGGTCGACGTACTGGTCAACGGCAAAACCTACCTGGCCACGGTGGCTGCCGACGGCAGCTGGAGCGTGACCGTGGGCGCGCTGGACAACACCGGCGCGGGCCTGAACAACGGCTACTACACACCGCAAATCAGGGTGACCGACGTGGCCGGCAACGTGACCACGCAAGACGGCACGCAGTTCCAGGTGGACTACGCCGCGCCAGTGGCCGCGAGCATCACCGGCGCCTTGCTGGTGGACGCAGCCAGCGCCACGCCAGCCGCCGACAACGACAGCGGCACCAAAGGCGACAACCTCACACGTGACACCACGCCAGCCCTGACGGGCCTGGGCGAGATGGGCGCGACCGTCGTGCTCACCTTAAAGCAAAGCGGCAGCCCCGACGTGGTGCTGAGCGCCGTCACGGTGGGTGCAGACGGCTTGTGGACAGCGCAAGTCCCTGCAGGCAGCGAACTGGGCAACGGGCTGTGGACGCCGAGCATCGCGATGAGCGACGCGGCGGGCAACACGACCACCAAAACCGGCACGGCCTTCACGGTGGACACGGGCGCGCCCACGGGCACCACGGGCGCGCTGCTGGCCAGCAGCGACTCGGGCGCAGCGGACAACATCACCAACGTGGTCACGCCCACCTTGGGCGGCACGGCAGAAAAAGGCGCGACGATCCAAGTCACGCTCAACGGCAAGACCTACACCACGGTGGCCAACCCGGTCACTGGCGTGTGGGCTGTCACGGTGCCGCTGGCTGACGCACTGCCGTCGAGCGCCGTGCCCTACACGCCGGTGATCAAAGTCACCGACGCCTCCGGCAACAGCAGCGAAATCAGCGGGACCGCGTTCACCATCAACGCGACCCCCCCGCTGGCGACGAGTATTGCTGGCGAGCTGGAAAAAGGTGTGGTCGCGACAACCAACAGTGGCAGCACCGCCGATGACCTCACCAGCGTGCGCCTGCCGGTGCTGCGCGGCACGACAGCCTCGTCCAGCGACAAGGTCGACGTGCTGATCAACAACAAAGCCTACCTGGCCACGGTGGCTGCCGACGGCAGCTGGAGCGTGACCGTGGGCGCGCTGGACAACACCGGCGCGGGCCTGAACAACGGCTACTACACACCGCAAATCCGGGTGACCGACGTGGCCGGCAACGTGACCACGCAAGACGGCACGCAGTTCCAGGTGGACTACGCCGCGCCAGTGGCCGCGAGCATGACCGGCGCCTTGCTGGTGGACGCAGCCAGCGCCACGCCAGCCGCCGACAACGACAGCGGCACCAAAGGCGACAACCTCACACGTGACACCACGCCAGCCCTGACGGGCCTGGGCGAGATGGGCGCGACCGTCGTGCTCACCTTAAAGCAAAGCGGCAGCCCCGACGTGGTGCTGAGCGCCGTCACGGTGGGCGCAGACGGCTTGTGGACAGCGCAGGTCCCTGCAGACAGCGAGCTGGGCAATGGGCTGTGGACGCCGAGCATCGCGATGAGCGACGCGGCGGGGCAACACGACCACCAAAACCGGCACGGCCTTCACGGTGGACACGGGCGCGCCCACGGGCACCACGGGCGCGCTGGCGACAGCGAGCGACTCGGGCGCAGCGGACAACATCACCAACGTGGTCACGCCCACCGTGGGCGGCACGGCAGAGAAAAGGCGCGACGATCCAAGTCACGCTCAACGGCAAGGACCTACACCCACGGTGGCCGACCCGGTCACTGGCGTGTGGGCTGTCACGGTGCCGCTGGCCGACGCGCTGCCGTCCAGCGCCGTGCCTTACACGCCGGTGATCAAAGTCACCGACGCCTCCGGCAACAGCAGCGAGATCAACGGCACGCCGTTCACGGTGGACGCCACCGCTCCTGCGCCAGCGAGCATCAGCGGCGCGCTTGAAACGGGCGCCAGCGCCAGCACCAACCAGCGCAGACAACCTGGACGCGCTGACCAACGTCCGCCTGCCAGTGCTGCGCGGCACGACAGAGCTGACCAGCGACAAGGTCGACGTACTGGTCAACGGCAAAAACCTACCTGGCCACGGTGGCTGCCGACGGCAGCTGGAGCGTGACCGTGGGCACGCTGGACAACACCGGTGCGGGCCTGAACAACGGCTACTACACACCGCAAATCAGGGTGACCGACGTGGCCGGCAACGTGACCACGCAAGACGGCACGCAGTTCCAGGTGGACTACGCCGCGCCAGTGGCCGCGAGCATCACCGGCGCCTTGCTGGTGGACGCAGCCAGCGCCACGCCAGCCGCCGACAACGACAGCGGCACCAAAGGCGACAACCTCACACGTGACACCACGCCAGCCCTGACGGGCCTGGGCGAGGCGGGTGCGACCGTCGTGGTCACCTTAAAGCAAAGCGGCAGCCCCGACGTGGTGCTGAGCGCGGTGACGGTGGACGCAGACGGCTTGTGGACGGCGCAGGGTCCCTGCGGGCAGCGCGAGCTGGGCAACGGGCTGTGGACGCCGAGCATCGCGATGAGCGACGCGGCGGGCAACACGACCACCAAAACCGGCACGGCCTTCACGGTGGACACGGGCGCGCCCAGCTGGCACCACGGGCGCGCTGCTGACCAGCAGCGACTCGGGCGCGGTCGGACAACATCACCAACGTGGTCACGCCGACCGTTCGCAGGCACGGCAGAAAAAGGCGCGACGATCCAAGTCACGCTCAACGGCAAGACCTACACCACGGTGGCCGACCCGGTCACTGGCGTGTGGGCTGTCACGGTGCCGCTGGCCGACGCGCTGCCGTCCAGCGCCGTGCCCTACACGCCGGTGATCAAAGTCACCGACGCCTCCGGCAACAGCAGCGAGATCAACGGCACGCCGTTCACGGTGGACGCCACCGCTCCTGCGCCAGCGAGCATCAGCGGCGCGCTTGAAACGGGCGCCAGCGCCAGCACCAACAGCGCAGACAAGCTGGACGCGCTGACCAACGTCCGCCTGCCAGTGCTGCGCGGCACGACAGAGCTGACCAGCGACAAGGTCGACGTACTGGTCAACGGCAAAACCTACCTGGCCACGGTGGCTGCCGACGGCAGCTGGAGCGTGACCGTGGGCACGCTGGACAACACCGGCGCGGGCCTGAACAACGGCTACTACACACCGCAAATCAGGGTGACCGACGTGGCCGGCAACGTGACCACGCAAGACGGCACGCAGTTCCAGGTGGACTACGCCGCGCCAGTGGCTGCGAGCATCACCGGCGCCTTGCTGGTGGACGCAGCCAGCGCCACGCCAGCCACCGACAACGACAGCGGCACCAAAGGCGACAACCTCACACGTGACACCACGCCAGCCCTGACGGGCCTGGGCGAGATGGGCGCGACCGTCGTGCTCACCTTAAAGCAAAGCGGCAGCCCCGACGTGGTGCTGAGCGCCGTCACGGTGGGCGCAGACGGCTTGTGGACAGCGCAGGTCCCTGCAGGCAGCGAACTGGGCAACGGGCTGTGGACGCCCGAGCATCGCGATGAGCGACGCCGGCGGGCAACACGACCACCAAAACCGGCACGGCCTTCACGGTGGACACGGGCGCGCCCACGGGCACCACGGGCGCGCTGCTGCGCCAGCGAGCGACTCGGGCGCAGCGGACAACATCACCAACGTGGTCACGCCCACCGTGGGCGGCAACGGCAGAAAAAGGCGCGACGATCCAAGTCACGCTCAACGGCAAGACCTACACCACGGTGGCCGACCCGGTCACTGGCGTGTGGGCTGTCACGGTGCCGCTGGCCGACGCGCTGCCGTCCAGCGCCGTGCCCTACACGCCGGTGATCAAAGTCACCGACGCCTCCGGCAACAGCAGCGAGATCAACGGCACGCCGTTCACGGTGGACGCCACCCGCTCCTGCGCCAGCGAGCATCAGCGGCGCGCTTGAAACGGGCGCCAGCGCCAGCACCAACAGCGCAGACAAGCTGGACGCGCTGACCAACGTCCGCCTGCCAGTGCTGCGCGGCACGACAGAGCTGACCAGCGACAAGGTCGACGTACTGGTCAACGGCAAAACCTACCTGGCCACGGTGGCTGCCGACGGCAGCTGGAGCGTGACCGTGGGCACGCTGGACAACACCGGTGCGGGCCTGAACAACGGCTACTACACACCGCAAATCAGGGTGACCGACGTGGCCGGCAACGTGACCACGCAAGACGGCACGCAGTTCCAGGTGGACTACGCCGCGCCAGTGGCCGCGAGCATCACCGGCGCCTTGCTGGTGGACGCAGCCAGCGCCACGCCAGCCACCGACAACGACAGCGGCACCAAAGGCGACAACCTCACACGTGACACCACGCCAGCCCTGACGGGCCTGGGCGAGATGGGCGCGACCGTCGTGCTCACCTTAAAGCAAAGCGGCAGCCCCGACGTGGTGCTGAGCGCCGTCACGGTGGGCGCAGACGGCTTGTGGACAGCGCAGGTCCCTGCAGGCAGCGAGCTGGCCAACGGGCTGTGGACGCCGAGCATCGCGATGAGCGACGCGGCGGGCAACACGACCACCAAAACCGGCACGGCCTTCACGGTGGACACGGGCGCGCCCACGGGCACCACGGGCGCGCTGCTGGCGACAGCGAGCGACTCGGGCGCAGCGGACAACATCACCAACGTGGTCACGCCCACCTGTGGGCGGCACGGCAGAAAAAGGCGCGACGATCCAAGTCACGCTCAACGGCAAGACCTACACCACGGTGGCCGACCCGGTCACTGGCGTGTGGGCTGTCACGGTGCCGCTGGCCGACGCGCTGCCGTCCAGCGCCGTGCCCTACACGCCGGTGATCAAAGTCACCGACGCCTCCGGCAACAGCAGCGAGATCAACGGCACGCCGTTCACGGTGGACGCCACCGCTCCTGCGCCAGCGAGCATCAGCGGCGCGCTTGAAACGGGCGCCAGCGCCAGCACCAACAGCGCAGACAAGCTGGACGCGCTGACCAACGTCCGCCTGCCAGTGCTGCGCGGCACGACAGAGCTGGCCAGCGACAAGGTCGACGTACTGGTCAACGGCAAAACCTACCTGGCCACGGTGGCTGCCGACGGCAGCTGGAGCGTGACCGTGGGCACGCTGGACAACACCGGTGCGGGCCTGAACAACGGCTACTACACACCGCAAATCAGGGTGACCGACGTGGCCGGCAACGTGACCACGCAAGACGGCACGCAGTTCCAGGTGGACTACAGCACGCCGTCGACCTTGCAAGCGTTTGGTGCGCTGTGGATCGACAGTCCTGGTGACATCACGCCGATGGACAACCTGGCTGCCAGCCACAATGACAGCGGCGTCAAAGCCGACAACCTGACCGCGGACAACACGCCCACCCTGTCCGGCACGGGCGAACCCGGCGCCTGGGTCACCCTGACCCTCACGCGCACGGCCACCTTGGCTGCGGGCGACGGCGCTGGCAGTCAAACTGGCAGCGTTGTGCTGGCCCCCGTTCAAGTGCAAGCCAACGGCACCTGGACGGCCACGGTGCCTGACACCAGCACCCTGGCAGATGGCGTTTGGGCATCGTCTTTTGTGTTCAATGACCCCGCTGGCAATTTGAGTGCTGAGGTCAGCGCCACCACCTTCACGGTAGACACCACAGCGCCTGTGCTGAGGATCAGTGCCGCGCACGCCAGTGGCGTCAAGACCGGGCTTTCTTTCCTTCTTTCGGGCGATACGCTGCTCAAAGACGAGACTCTGAGCGTGACGTTTGCCTTTGATGACGACATCCTTGCAGACAGCTTCACACAGGGTGACTTGGTCGTGACGGGGGGCGTGCTCAGCAACTTCACACGCGTTGACGCCCGGAACTGGTCGGCCAATTTCACCCCCGCTGATGGCGTCGACGGGGGTAGCGCCGGCATCACGGTGGCGGCTGGATCGCTGCAAAACGCGGCAGCCATCGCCTTCGCTGGGCCGGTGGTCACGACCATCCATTACGACACGAGTGCCCCAGAAGTCACCTCCATCAAGCGAGGGGTTGCCATGCCAGCAGGCACCGATGTGGCGGCAACCTACAAGACGGACTTCTACCTCAACAAGCTCGAAACCAACGAGGCTGCAGACGCTGCCACTTTTGCAGTGAACTTCAGCCAAAGCGTGACTGGCGTGTCCCCCGGGAATTTCGTCTTGACCGACTTGGCAGGCACGCGCCTTTCGGGCTCCTCCATCAGCCTGGCGGTCAGCGGTAGCGGCACCAGTTGGACCGTCACGGCCACTGGTTTGAATGCTGCGGAGCTGGCCGGCCTGTCGGGACTCAAGCTCGAGTTGGCCAACCGCACAGGGATCCAAGATGCGGCTGGCAACGCCTTGAGCAGCAGCGTTTACAGCAATGGTGAAGCTTACAGGGTGGACCAGATAGCGCCCAACCAGGCGTCGCTGACCAGTTCAACGACCGTTGGCTCAGCCACGCCCGCCCTGACCGGCCGAGCCGAGCCTGGCGCGACCGTGCAGGTCCAGGTGGGTACGGCTATTTACTGGGTGTCCAGCGACGACAACGGCGTCTGGACACTGGACACGGCCACCGCCAAGCTCGCCGGCGGCACTGCCTTCAGCCTGAGCAATGGCAGCAACTTGGCCGTCACGCTCACCACGTTGGATGCCGCCGGCAATCTGGGTATTGCCTTGGTCACCAGCATTGCGCGCGTCGACGGCACGCCGGTGATCACCACCAGTGGCTCGACCAACGACAGCACACCCGTGGTGGATGGCACGGCCGTCGCCGGGTCCTGGGTGCGTGTGAATATCGGTGGGGCCACGTATGATGTGCAGGCCAACGCGAGCGGCATCTGGACATTGGACACGGGCACCAAGACGCCCACCAGTGGCAGCTTCAGCCCCGTGGTGAACGGCAACTACGCGATCAAGGCCCAGACCATCAGCGGTGCCGGTGGAACAGCCATCGGGATCGTTGCGACCAGCGCTTTATTGGTCGATTCGGTACCACCCAATACACCAGCTATCACCAGCAGTCCGTACACCAGCGATGACACGCCGGTGATCACCGGAACTGCTGACCCCGGCGCCAAAGTGCGGGTGACCTTCAATGGGTCGACCTATGACATTCTGGCCGATAGCACCGGCGTGTGGGCGCTCAACATCGACACCACCCTGACCACCGGCAGCCCCACCAGCACGGTGGGCGTGCGCGTCAGTGGCGGTGGCTACACCTCGGACGTGACGAGCGGCACCAAGCTCATCAATTCAGTCGCTACGGGCACGCCCTACGCGCTGACGGCTCGCGAGATCGACGCGGCGGGCAACTTCAGTCCAGCCGCCACTCAAACCCTGATTTATGACAACCAGGCCCCGCTGGCCCCCACCATCGACGGCGGGGGCGTGCTGACCAGCGGTAACACGGCGCCGCTGGTCAGCGGCACCGGCGAGCCCGGCGCCGTCATCACCCTGTTCATCGGCGGCGGCACCTACAAAACCACCGTGGCCACCAATGGCCGCTGGTCAGTGGCGACGGCCACAGACACCCCCATTCAGGGCGCTTATTCAGCACCAGTTTCGGGCGAGTCGGTGACAGCCTATGCACGCCAGACCGATCCGGCTGGCAACATCAACACCGGCTCGGTGGACCCAGTGGCCAGCCATTGGACCGTCAACCAGACCTTCACCTACGACAGCAGTTATCCCGCCATCACCAGCAGTGACTTCACCAACCAGACCAAGCCCGTGATCAGTGGCTCGGGGCCTGTGGGCGCCTGGCTGGACGTTGTGGTCAACGGGGCGAGCTTTCATGTCAGCGTCGGCGCTGACGGCACCTGGAGCCTGAACACGGCGACCACGCCACCACAGTCGGGCAATTTTTCGGCCCTCGGCAATGGCGCGCAATACCCGATCAGCGCCACCATTTCCAACACCACCAAGTCCACGGCGCAAATCCTGACCGTGGACACTTCGCCGCCCACACTCCTGACCATCAACACGGTCGCGGGCGATGACTTCATCAGTCTTGCTGAAAAAGGCACGGTCAGTGTTACCGGTACGGTCGATTTGGGCTCGGTTGTCACCCTCAATATCGCGGGCAAGCTGCGCACAGCCACTGTCAAGGGCGACGGAACCTGGAGCTACCAACTCACCAGTGAAGACTACACCGCGCTGGGTGAATCCGCCCAGACGGGCGACCAGCTCATCCAAGCCATTGCCCGAGACAAGTCCGGCAATCAACTGTTCCGTGGGCGCAACATCACGCTGGACACGATTGCGCCAGCAATCGACCTGGATCGCGCCGTGGCCAGCCGAAACTACAGCGTGGCCTTGACCCACAAGAACATGGCCATCGGCCTGGACAATGGCGACTCGCTGGGCGTGACCGACGCCAGCGTGACCGAGGTCGGCGACGTCGACCGCGTCAAGGTGGGTTTCCAGCGTGTCATGGCTGACGGCACGGTGATCGGTTTTGCCCCGCAAGATGGCGCCAGCGAGCAACTGCTGATTGGCGACCAGATCCTGAACCTCGATGGCACCAACCTGCCGACGCAGCTCAACTATGGCGGCTTGACCTGGTACATCGACTACGCGGCGGGCACCTTCACGCTGCATGCCGCTAACGACCGCAAGCGCTGCCCGTGGCGCAAGCCTTGCTGCGCAATATCCGCTACATCAACAAAGACACGTCGACCACCGCCGACGACGACAACCGCGTTTTCACCTTCACCTTGGCCGACAAGGCGGGCAACACCAACCCAGCGGTCACGGCCACCCGTGTCCAGCGACCGCGGCGCCGCCGACCCTGGACCTGGACGGAAACGACAGCACGGCCACGGGCAGCAATTTCCGCGCCGATTGTCTCGGGCAGCGGCTCTTTTGCGTTGCTTGACACCGACGCGAGTCCTCAACGAGGTTGGCAACGGCAACAGCAAGATCAAAGAGATCGTGCTGGCCGTGGGCGGTGGGTGCAAGACGGCATCAGTGAAGAGCTGATGTTTGGCGGGTCGCCCACGCGAGCCGACGGCACGAACTTCGTCAGCGGCCTTCAAGTCGCCTTGGGGCGCAAAAAAACTGGGCTGTGAGCTTTGACCAGCATACGGCGAGCTTTGTGTTCCAGTTGGCCGACGGCAGCACAGCCACCGACGCCGAGGCGCTGGACCTGATCAATGACGTGCGCTACCGGAACACCGCTGCCTGCCGGCACTGACGGCGCGCGGGTCTTCAAGTTCACGGCCATCGACGGGGTGGGCAACGCCATGACCCTGCCCGCCGAAAGCGTGCTGGTCTTCAACGCAGCCCGACCGGACGCCAACCCCATCGCCAACACGGGTGTTTACACGGCAGCGACCTCCACCACCCTGGGGCAGAACGACAACGGTCAAATTGTGGGCGGTTGACGCCGATGCCGATGGCGTGCTGAGCGACCGCCAACTGCTTCGTTTCACCGAAGCCGTTCGCGTGGACGGCATCGTCAGCGCCACCAGCGGGGGGGGTGGGCAACATCAGCTTGCAACTGCCTTTCACGCCGCTGAAAAACGGCACCTTCAACGGCCCTGACCGACTGGACCTTCTGCGGCCAGCACCGTGGTGGCCGACAGCGGCAGAGTCCTGTTTGGCCGGGCCAGCGAGGGCGCTGAGCGCCACGCTCAGCGGCGGCAAATTCCAAAGCGTCGCCGGCCAAGACTACCTGCTGACCTTCGACACGGTGAGCATCATCTCCTACGGTGCGTTCGCGGTCGATGTGCTGGACGGCAGCACGCTGGTGCCTAAAGTCAGCGCCACCGTCAAAGGGGTGAGCACGGTCAGCTTCACAGGCACGGGCAACGAGATGTTCTTTCCGGTTTTCTGACACGCGGGTGGCAGACGGTCGGGGCAGCTTTTTATGACAACTGGATGAACGATGTCGCGCTCGACAACGTGGCCTTGCGCATAGTTCCCAACCTGGCCGCCAACGGTAGCTTTGCCGACGCGTCGGCCTGGACCGCCGTGGCGGGCACTTACTTGGCCTTGTCTGACGATGTCCGTGGTGACGCCGCAGGCGGCGGCCGCGTGGTCTTCAACACGGACAGCAACGGTAGGCTCGGCTCAGTTTTCCAAAGCGGTGACCACCACGATCGGTCAGGTGTACCGGGTCAGCTTTGACATCGGCCAGCAGCTTGGCGGGTGGCGCGGCGTCGCTGAAACTGGACGCTCTGAGCTCTGCTGCTACGCCTGCAGTTCTTGGTACAACCACCCCCAGCACCAGCAGCGTGGGCTTCACCACCTACACGCTGGAGTTCACGGCGACCACTGCCAGCACCACGCTCCGGTTCACCGACCAAACCCTGGCACCGGTGCCAACACACTGCTGGACAACGTCAAGTTCTCCAGCCTGGCGTCAGCCGCAGCGCTGGACAACAGCACCTTTGCCGACCTCAACGGCTGGACGGCCGCGGTGCAGACTTCGCCGGCCATCGTCGCGGGCGAGGTGCTGTTCAACCAGGCACCGACTTTTGCGGGCAACACCCTGGCGACACACGTTGGCCACCGTAGACGGCCAGTCTTACCGCCTGAGCTACCAAGTGGCCAGCTCGCAAGCCGGCAAGGACGCTTCGCTGGGGTGTCAACGTCACCGACTGGCACACCACGGTGCTGGCCGATCCCAGACGCGCACCACCACCAGCACCGGCATGACCACGTACACGCTGGACTTTGTGGCGCAAAGCAGCGCGACCCCGCGTCACCTTCAAAGACACCGCCGTGACGCCCGGCGTGGACACGCGGCTGGACAACGTCGCGCTGTCCACCTGGACGGCGCCGGTCGGTCTGACCTTGACCAACGCCCAACTTCAGCGACGCTGCGGGAACCGGCTGGGTCGCGTCGCCAGCCGCTGCCGGAGCCGTGACCTTCACGGGTGGGGTCGCCACACTGGGTGCGGGCACCTTGGTGGCTGGCAGCACAATCACCCAAGACATGGTGACCGAAGCCGGCAAAACCTATGTGGTCAGCTACAAGGCCTCCAGCGCCGTGGCTGGCTTGGCCGCCGGCCACAAGCTCGATGTGCTGCCGATGCGTCCACCTTGTTGCCCAGCACCGGCGTTGTTGCGTCTATTGCGACCACCAACAACAGCTACCAAAGCACCACCCTCACCACGCCCGACGTGGTGTCTGTCACCTTCACCGCCGCCAGCAACATGACGCGGCTGCGTTTCACGGACACCACCGGCACGACGGTTAACACTGCGGTGGTGCTGGACGATGTCAGCGTGCGCCTAGTTCGACAGTGGCACCGCCGCCGCCATGGCCTCGCGAGCAACGACTTCAGCACCGCCTTGAGTGCTTGGTCGGGCACCAGTGGCACCACCACGGCGACCAGCGTGATAGGCGGCACCTTTGCCTTGGCGGGGACGACCAACAACGACTTCGCCATGTTCAACGGCTCGGCCGCTACCGACGGCTCGGCAGGTGTGAACGTGGTCGGCGCGACCTTGAGCCAGAACGTGACCCTGACGGCAGGCGTGCACAGCTTTAGCTTTGCTTACGGCAAGACCTCGGCCGTCGGCACCACGGCGGCCTCGCTCGTCGCCCGAGCTGCTCAACAGCAGTGGCGCGGTGGTGGCATTTCAGACATTTAATACCGTGACAGCGGCCGCCACCACCGCCTCCGCGGCCACGCTGACCACCGCTTCCCTGGCTGCCGGCACCTACACCTTGCGGCTGCGTGACTCGGCGTCAGTGAGCGGCACCAACACCTGGGTGGACCAAGTCAAGGTCGACGGCGTCCTCATGACCAACGGCGACTTCAGCGGTGGTTCGCTGGCGGGCTGGAGCGTGGGCGCGCTGGGCGCCGTGAGCGTGGACACGACCCATTGGCAGCGGCGGTGCGGTGGTCTTCAATGGTTCGAGCTCGGGCGTGGTCTCGGCCAATGCCGCCGGTACCGACGTGCTGGGCAGTACCCTGACCAAAACGTTCGCCACCGTCGCCGGTCAGGCTTACAAAGTCGATTTTTCGACCTGGAGCACGGCGGGCCAGCGCAACCATCCTCAAGCTGGACGCCTTGGCCAGCGATGGGACGGTCTTGGGCACGGTCAGCCCTAGCAGCAGTGTCACCACCCCTGCCGCCAGAGTCTTGCTGTTCACGGCTTCGGGCAGCAGCACGACCCCTGCGTTTTGTTGACTTTTCCACCACCACCAACCCGGCCAGTAGCGCTGTGTTAGACAACGTGGTCGTCTCCCCGCTGACTGAAACGGCTATCTCGACAGACACCTTCGACGGTGGTTCCCTGGCCGGCTGGACGACCACACCGTTCAACCCAACGTCAGCGGCCGGTCAGGGTATCGCGCTTTGGGCGGGCAGCAAGGTGCTGTTTAACAATGGCGCGGCAGCCGAATCGGTCGGCGGAACCGTGGCTCAAACGGTGGCCACGGTGGTGGGCAGCAACACCGTCACGTTTGACGTCGCCAGCACCTCGGCTGGCACTTCTGTCAGCGGTCTGGTGGAAGCCTTTGATTCGGTGGGCAACCTGATCGGCAGTCAAGCCTACAGTGTCACGGGTACCACACCCCTCACCCCGAGCTTCACTTTCAACGCGACGGGTACCAGCACCACGCTGCGCTGGCGCGACACGGCCACCACCACTGGCGCCGATATGTCGCTGGACAATGTCTTCCTCAACGGGCAGTTTGCTGGCCAACGGCGACTTTGCGGCCGACATGGCGGGCTGGTGTGTGCCGGCCGCATTGGCAATGTGCGCATCGACACGGCCAATAAGTGGGCGATCTTCAACGAGAACACCACCACTGCAGGCAGCACGCTCACGCAGACCCTCACGGGTCTGACGGTCGGCGAGGTCTACAGGCTCGATTACGACCTGGCCTCGTCGTCCAGCAACACCGCCCTGAACGTGGCCTTGACGGCCTCGGTGATCGACGGCACCAGCGCCGTGACCTTGGGCAGCGCTGGCTCGGGCAACGGTGAACACGCAAGTCGTTTCACCCAAGGCGGTGACTTTCACGGCGACCAGCAGCACGGCGCTGTTGCGCTTCACCGATGGTTCGTCAGGCGCAGGTGCCGACGCCTTGCTGAGCAATGTGCGGGTGCGCTCCATGTCTGCAGCGGGAACCACGGTGTTCAGCGAAGACTTTGCGGCCGGTCTGGGCACCTGGACGAGCGCGGCAGGCCCGGTGGTGGCGGCCGGGACCAACGTGGCGATCTTCAACCAGGGCGGCGACGTCACAGGCGCTGCGCTGAGCCAGGCTTTCCCCACCGTCACCGGTCAAAAGTACACCATCACGTATTTCGTGGCCAGCACCTCGGGCGGTTCTGTGACCCTGGTCGGGCAAATTCAGGACACCGCCACGGGCAGCGTGATCCAAAACCAACCCACCACCACAACGGTCACGGGCACCGGGCAGCAAGTGAGCATCACCTTTGTGGCCACCGGTCCAGCACGCTGCTGCGGTTCATGGACTCGGCCACCACCACGGGTGCCGACGCGGTGCTGAGCAATGTTCAACTGGGTGTGGCTGTTAACACCTTGAGCCTGGCACGGGTGCCACCCTGACCCCCAACGATTTGTTCACCATCGACGGTGTGCAGTACGCGCGCACCTATACGCTGGACCTGGGGGCGGGCGCCGTGATCGGGGAGGGCGTCAAAATCAACTTTGCCGCCCCCAATGTGGTGGGCACGGGAGGCGCTACCGACGTGGCCGCCGGCACCGCCGTCTTCACCGTCACCGACGTGGCTGGCCCTGCTGCCACTCGCCGCCCCTGAACCTGGCCGGCGACAACTTTGTCAATGCGTGGAACGGGCCAGCACCGTGATCGTTCCTTATTCCCATGGCCTGGGTGGTCAGACGATGAAGGTGTACCGCGACGGTCTGTTCCTCAAAGACGTGGCCATTGCTACCGGCTCGGTGCAGACCAACGTGAGCCTGACCGGCGCCGAATGGGGCAGCGACGGTGCGCACACGTTCACCGTGCGCATTCAAGACACGGCC